>JAZKJV010007757.1:600000-834881 GCA_037367405.1 Ottelia alismoides | reverse complement strand
TAAAAAATGGCCTTTAGTGGGCTTTGCTGGCTTTGGTGGCTTTTACCGCTTGGCACAAGCGATCCATGAACATGACATACATGACAGTGTAGCTACAACTGTAGAGGACTTATCATTCATCTCAATCAGTTCCTTGAACCATACGCCCTCGGAAGGCGTTGTCCTCTTTTTAAGCCTACGATAATTGGACTCTAGAGGTGGCTCCCACCATTAGGTATGGCACTTAGTTCCGCGTATCGTCTTCATGCCATTATTCATTCTGAGAAAATTCCAATTCTTTTACTAGCAATAACCTATTATGTATAGTTATCAACTTATTAAAGACCTCTTCAAAAGGTATATTGAAGTTTACAAATATGCCCAACATTCTTTTTTTTCTGTTTCCTGATGTTACTTTCGACAAGGACAATACAACCATCATGTACGGTTTTTATGTTGATTTACTTCCATTATAAATTGACATATGTTCATATTTCTCTAATTTTAAAACTAAGGTACATATTATTCTATGTCATGTAAATAATAAAACATGATAAATATCTTACAATGTTTATATATGGTCTACATATAACATGAAACAACCTTTCCTCAGATACCAAGTTATGTACTCCACATATAACATATCTATGATCACGTGAAACCCTATGATAGATTGATTGGTTTGGTTCTAGAAGATAATAATATAGTAAGTAGTTAATTTGCATCACAATATTATGGAAACATGACCTGGACTTTTGGACTTACTAAAATTACGTTGTAGGGAGATATTTTCCAATACTTAAGGTCATTTTTACAAAGGTATATAAATACTGGGAAGACTAGTTTATGACTACCCTAATTACGTGAAATATGAAATTACATATGCATGCATCCCTCTCCTTCAAATAATATTCTTGTATCAATTTAATGCTGAGAAAAAATGTTACCAGCCTATTGACGACACGGTCTGAGCGACTAAGGTAAAGGTACAAAAATGGTCGTTGCGACCTCAATCACTCAGATGTGCTCGATCAAGAAAAATGAACCACTAATAAAAGATAAAATCGATCAAAACACGAAAGCGGTCCTGCTATTAGATTAACCTGGTATAGCGACCAAGGTCGAACTCAAGGAGCACGGGTTGGCCTCTCGGCCTACGAAGTAGTCAAAAAGAGATAAAATAAAATAAAAGAAATGTTTTTGGTGGTTTTTGAATATTTTATATTTTTTTGGATTTTTAATGAATTAAGAAAATAAGAAAAATAAAGAAACACACACTTCAACAATTTATTAAAAGCAATAAAAGTCAACCAAAAATTCAAACAAAAATATTTTTTTGTGTTTTATAATTTTTAGTGTTTTTGGTGAATTTTTGAGAATTTACTGATGTTTATTTAATTTTCTAAAATCAAAAGGTGACTGAAATGAAAGGTACTGTCCAGCCGAGCTAAAAGGGCCTAGATAAAATATCTAAAGGCCCAAATTAGCTGGGAGGTAATTTTCCTGTAAAAGAGAAGAAAATAAGGAAAAATTTAGGCACCTATTTTATTGTTTTTTGGATTTTTAATTGATTTATTGGAGTTTTTATAAGATTTTTGAATGTTTTTCAATTTTTAGTGGTTTTCAGTAATGAAAAATAGCCAAAAATTGGCTAGAAAATCAAACACAACAAAATAGACAGTAGACAATTTTTTTGTAATTTTTGGACACTATTTAATATTTTTTGTGATTTTTAAAGTTAGACAGTGAAGAAAATAGAGGTTTTTGAATTTTTAAGGATATCGGATGAAAACAAAAATGTCCTCAAAAAATCCTCTAAAATTTTACACCATGGCAGGAGCCATGTGTCCAATTTTCGTTGGATTTGGAGGTAATTTGCTATTTTATTCAAAAATAAAGAAGGGGCACAGTGCACAGGGACCAAAGTGCAAATACTCGAGAGTCTGGGGGGTCTGGTGCAACTAACCCAGCAAAACACGCGCCACGCGCGTGCCTGGGGAACTCAGGGACCCAAATGCAAGAAAATAAGTCCCGAGGACTTATTGGTAACAGGTACCAAAAGCCTAAGGGCTTATCTGCAAAATACCCACAAATAGTCGCGCATGCTCAAATAAATCACGCACAGGGGTATAAATGCAAATAAGTAAAAACTTTCATTCAACTAATAACAACCAGAACTACCAAGGGCATGAATTGCAAACACCCAGAAAATCACGTGTCGAAGCACGTGTCACATCGCATACAGGGGCATATCAGCAAATAACAACAAGTACCAGGGTCTCTATGCAAATAAGCCTAAAACTAAACAACTAAACTCAATATTTACAAGACTAAACGCTAAATATAAGAAAAGACAGGGCCTAAGGGTAAATTACCCTTTATTAATGAAGCGGGTGGATGGAGGACACGTGGAGCATCTGACGGTGGCGAACGATGGCTCTCCAGATCTCTCCCCCTCAGATCCAACGATGACTGCTGCTCCTGCGATGGACGCCCCGATGAAGTCTGGAGCTGAAGGAGTGATCGAACGGAGGAGAAGGGTCCTCGAAGAACAGATGACCGGCGAAGTTCGCCGGCCCGGTGGCTTCGCACCGGGGCTCCTCTGTTGCGCCTGAAGGTCGGAGAAGCTCCGCAAGGGTGTCCCGCAGCTGGTGATGGGCTCCGATGATCCAGCCGAGCTCTGAGGAGCTCGGGCGAGGTCGGCGGAGCTGTGCCTCCTGGCTGAATGGCGAAGGACCTCAAATGGCCTTCGTTCGACCTGCAAAGCAATCCAGAAGACTCACGGGTCGAGGGAAAACTGCCTCGACCCGGTCAGGTGGGGTGACGGTGGTCTGTGGGTCGATATGGCGAGCTCCGGCGAAGGGGGTAGACGGAGGAGCTCGACTCCCAGCTCCTGTGCGAGCTGGGTTGGATGGAGGGGTGAAGAAGGTGCGTGAGAAGAAGGCGGATGCGATGGTCGATTCCGATGGTCGAACGGAGTGATGGAATGGTCGGAATCAGCTAGAGACGGCGGCGGCACGAATTGGGCGTAATCGAAAATTAGAGAACAAGAAAGGTTTAAGTGATTACCTGGGTGGACGAGGAGAACTGGGGAGGAGCTGGGAAAGCTCCTGGTTGTTGCCTCGAGGAGCGTCTCCCTCCGAGGCTCGGTACTCCTGCTGGTGGCGGAGCAGAGGCGGCGTAGCTCGCCGGATCGATGGTCTCTCCCTCCTCTCCTCGCCTTCGACAGCACCGGACGCGAGTTGTCACTCTCGCGCACTCTCTGGAGCTCACTGGTGAAGGATTCAAATGGCCAAAGATAGGGAAATAGGGTGGCGGAGCTCGGCTTTATACGTGGGGGTGATCCGGAAAGAATCGCGCGGGTAAGGGAAATCAGGAGCGCGGATCTCGATGCGGTGGCTCCGGCGAGGGTCTCGGGTGTATCGCGAAGAAGTCGGACCCGGGGTTTGGTGAAATGGGTGTCGGATCAAGCGGGTAGAAAAGGTAGAAATCGGGTCCGTCACCCAGATCCGCGGGAAAGAGGGTCCGCGGGGGAAGTTTACCGGGGTCAACAAACCCCCGTGGACCAATCAGGAGCCGCCAAGCACAAAATTCTTATTTATTTATTTTAGGCTAGAAAATGATCGAATTAATAAAAACTTAAAACATGAAATATTTGTATTTTATTTTTTCTATTTTTTTGTGATTTTTTAATATTTTTTTCGAAATAAAAAATAAGGTATATGCATAATATGTAATACATAGGTATATGTACACTATATAGGTTTTTTAATTTTGATTTTTAATTTGTTATTTTTATACAATTTTATTACCATTTTATATTTTATTTATTTTCGTTATAAAATAAGGAATAAAAAGGTATTTTTTTATTTTTATTATTATTTATATACATAGGTAAAATAAATACATATATACATTTATATACATGGTATATTTACAATATGTTTTTGTATTTTTAATTTTATTATTTTTATTTTGTTTTTGTTTTAATTGTTGTTATTTAATTTATTTACATTATATAACATAGAATATTTACAAAAATTTTGGAAATTAATTTTATTTGTTTTACAAGGTTAAATAAATATATAAGAGTGGGTTCATGTACATGATGAAAGTGGTGTTTTTGTTCTTTTGATTTTTACCCTTTTTTCTTTTGTTTTTTATACTTATAAATATGTACAAGTATTTACAAGCATATTTTGGGCAATTTTTGTGAGGAAAAAATATTTTTATTTATTTACATAAATATTTACACACATGAGCCCCTATCTCCCTCTACTTTGGCTTTTATGCGGTCAGGCCCATGTTGAGCCCTCCCTTGGGTTAGGTTGCTCAATATTTATTCTAAATATTTCCCTCTTTTTCTTTTTAATCTTTGTTCTTTTATTTTTGCACAAAAACATGCTAATTATTAAACTTTATACAATGCCTGCTTTTGATAATTATTTGTATTTACATGAATATACATGCATTTGCAAAGGTTTTTTGTAGCTAAAAATATAAGAATAAAGAGTGATGAATGGGTATTCATCACCCCCCTATACTTAACTTTTGCTAGTCCCTTAGCAAACACTTATTTGAAAAAGAAGTGAAAAAGAAAGAAAGAAAAAGAAAAAGAGGGGAATGTACATGGATCAATGTTGAATATTAAACTTTCCTTCATTAAATTGAATTATGGAGCTCGATCAGATATTTGGATTATTAATGTATCGGAACCTTATTTAGACTTAAGCTTAAAACTCAATAGCCTCTAAGTTCCACCAATCTATGGACAAGACTCCTCAATAAACCAGATCAGAACAAGTCTACATACACAAACTCTAATGACTATGAATCTTTCCATGCAGTGTAAGTGATATGTAGCTCCCCACCTCAGAAGTAACAAAGAAACAACCTCCTTCAACCTGGTAACTCTAATGCCTCGGTCTAGCAACTCTTTCCTCGAGAAGCGGGGTATTCCCTTCTAAGTTCAAGTGCAACCGGCTCAAGAAGAGGGGAAGAAGTATAGACTTTTGGAAGCTCAGACAGTGTAGCTAAGTCTCCCGCTGCAAGCTTCATGAGATGTAACATGGATACCATAAGCTTTTGCTTTATTTGACTATATACACTCCGGTGGGGTTATTAAATTTTCAATCCGACCCACCACTTTTTTGGAGTTCTTTTTGCATTTTGCAAAAAAATTTTTTCAAGTGCTTCTATGCAACATATCTACATGGTGCAGCATATATACAAGAAATTTTCCTCTTGAACCAGTAGACTATCCCTCTTTTGAAGCTTTATTGCAACCCACGGCTTCTGTCTTTAGCCTTCATCACCACTAGACCAAGTTGAGATGCACTTCCTTCACTAGAAGAAGAAGAGAGGTTCCGCCTAGAAGTACTACCCTCATATGCTACCCCAAGCCAAAGGAAACTGCCTCCTCACCACCTCATCCGTGGAGAGCCATGTGTAAAGTGCTGGTGCAAGTCAAGCCATTGTCTCTAAGAGTCATGCGTGTGTTGTTAAGTGCTCTACTTAGGCTCATCAAGATGACATATGCTCATAGCCTAGTGGACTCAAAGAATTAAGTCCTTATGGACCTGAAAAGCCTTAACCCTAAGCCCTATAAGGTTCCTCTTAGAGTTAGGTGGATTAAGATCTTATTCAAGCTCCATTTCTCAATTTAATTCCAGGCTTAGTTTAAATGTCAACTCTCATCCAGGAAAAACTATATACATATATATATATACAAAGATGCTATTTACAAATATTTACAATCGTGCAAAATTTTTGAAAAATGTTTTGAAATCATGAATGGATGGATGCATGAAGTGCAAGTTTTGCAAAAGTATTTACAACATTTACACAAGATTTTTGCAACTTTTGATTTTCAAAACATTTTGGAAAAATTTTGTACTATATACATAGTTTTGATAAGAAAATATTTACACAAACTTTACACAAAAGATTTTTGAAAACATTTTACAAGAATAATTTTGTACACTGGCTATGTATGTGCAAGAAAAGAATGATTATGTACAGGAAAAAAATTTTAATTTTTGTGATTTTTAAGGTTTTAGCCAATTTATTTATTAACACACTCACACAAAGTACGAGTTATGGCTAAAGTATATATGAAATATATACACACACCCTATACTTAGCTCGAACGATGTCCTCAGAGTGATCAAGAGCGATGAAGAAGACATAACTCGTGCTTAGTAAAAGGGAAGTGAAAAGGAATGGCTAAGTACAGAAACGAATAAATGAATAGAATGAGAGGAACTCGGTGGTTTCCCCCTATACTTAGGATTAATTAATCCTAAGTATAGCAAGCCGTACATGAAGGGAAATCCGAGTGAAGAAGACACTGAGTCTGCCCCCCCCCCCTATACTTAGGGTCAAATATCCCTAAGTATAGGCAGCAAAACAGGGGCAGAAAGAATGAAAAGAATACCCGCAGGTCCTACATCCCCCCTATACTTAGGGTAAAGTACACCCTAAGTCTAGCATAATCATAAGATGAGAAAAGGGATGTGGGACTAAAGAATAGAATGATATGGACAACTGGATCTATACAAGTCGGAAGAACAATGATAATCAGGCGTGAGATGCAAAAGATGTGAGTCAAGAGACCATATCTCACGCAAAATGAATAGGGGCAACATCAACGACCCGCGGCTCATGATCTAGAAATGGCTTGAGCCGCTGGCCGTTCACTCGAAAGGTTACTCTCAGAAGACAACTCGGATATATCAATGCTACCGTTGTCGTGTACCTTTCTGACCAAGTAGGGTCCCTTCCATTTGCTCTGCAGCTTCCCTGGAAACAAACGAAGCCTCGCATCAAACAGCCATACTCTCTGTCCAATCTCAAAATGCTTGTGGCTGATATGAGAGTCATGCCACTCCTTCACTCTCTCCCTATACTGTAGGCTGTTTGAGAAAGCTGTATCTCTAAGCTCCTCAAGGGCAGCTAACTCTGCCCTCCTCTGGTCTCCTACACCATCTGGATCCATAAGAATATCTGTAACTGCCCAAAGTGACTTGTGCCTCAGCTCAACAGGTAAATGGCACGGCTTGCCATATACGAGGCGAAAGGGAGATGTGCCCAATGGTGTCTTGAAAGAAGTTCTATATGCCCACAAGACCGAGTCCAAAAGCTGTGACCAATCCTTTCGGTCAGGGCGGACGACTTTCTGCAAAATAGTCTTGATCTCCCTGTTTCGAGACCTCGGCTAGACCATTCGTCTGTGGATGGTAAGGTGTAGCAACACGATGGTCTATACTGAACTCGCTAGCAAGGGCCTTCACCTGGTCATTGATGAAATGAGACCCCCCCCATCAGAGATCAGAACTCGTGGAACCCCGAACCGCGTGATGATGTGCTTCCTCAAAAATCTGCAAACTGTCCTCGCATCAGCGGCTCGGGGTGGGATGGCCTCAACCCAACGACTAACATAATCAATGGCCAACAGAATGTACTCAAATCCCTGACTCTTAGGGAATGGACCCATGAAAATCGATGCCCCATGCGTCAAAAACCTCACAGAAATGAATGGGCTGCATCGGCATCATATCACGCTGTCCACAAGTGCCCATCCTCTGACAGTCAGTACACCTCTTCACGAACTCATCAGGAGTCCTTGAAGAGGGTAGGCCACCACAAGCCGGATTGGAGCACTTTCTGTGTTGTTCTCCTCCCAGAATGATGTCCTCCTGCCTCAAGCTTGTGGCAGTAAGTGAGGACTCTATGGTGTTCCTCCTGAGGAATGCACCGACGCCAGACGCTATCCCCCTCCTTCGTGGTAAAGGATGGGATCCTCCCAGTGGTAGGACTTGGCCTTCGCAAGGAAGGTATCAAGCCTCTGCCTGGGCCAATCTTGTGGGACTTTCCCAGCAACGAGAAAGTTCACAATATCGGCACACCACGGGAGTGAGGCGATAGCAAGGATCGCCTCATCTGGGAAGGTATCTCGAATGGGGATCAATCTGCTCAGACTCCTCAGGCTGCTCTAAACGGGAAAGGTGATCCGCCACCACATTCTTGACTCCAGGCTTATCCTTAATCTCAATGTCGAACTCCTGGAGTAGAAGGATCCATCTAGTCAGTCTGGCCTTGGCATCCTTCTTTGCCATGAGGTACCTGATGGCGGTGTGATCTGTGTACAAAGTCACTCTAGATCCAATGATATAAGATTGAAACTTATCTAGGGCGAACACTACGGCTAGCATCTCCTTCTCTGTGACCGTGTAATTCCGCTGGGCGGAATCCAATGTGCGGCTAGCGTAGTGGATAGCAAACGGGACTCCATCCCTCCTCTGTCCCAGTACTGCCCCTACGGCAAAATCGGAGGCATCCGTCATGATCTCGAATGGGAGAGACCAATCAGGCGGCTGGAGGATAGGAGCCTCAATCACACACTGCTGGAGAGTCGCAAAGGACGAAAGACACTTGTCATCGACAAGGAACTCGGTGTCTTTCGTCAAGTGGTCAGTTAACGGCCGGGCAATCCTGCTGAAATCCTGAATAAATCTCCTATAAAATCCAACGTGCCCCAGGAATGACCGTAGCTGCCTCAAATTGGACGGCGGTGCGAGTTTTCTAATGACATCAACCTTGGCCGGATCAACCTCCATGCCCCTGTTGGAGATGATGTGGCCAAGCACCGTCCCTTGAGTCACCATGAAGTGACTCTTCTCCCAAGATAGAACCAAATGGTACTCAATACATCGCTGGAGTACTCGGTCTAGGAAGTCAAGACAAGAGTCGAATCCATCGCCGTAGATCGAGAAATCGTCCATGAAGACCTCCAAACACTCCCCTACCATGTCCGAAAAGATCGACAGCACGCACCTCTGAAAAGTCGCAGGGGCATTGCATAGCCGAAATGGCATTCGTCGAAAGGCATATGTACCAAAGGGATAGGTAAAGGTGGTCTTCTCCTGATCCTCAGGAGCGATGGCCACCTGGTTGTAGCCCGAATACCCATCTAGAAAGCAATAATGGCTCTTCCCTGCCAGTCTCTCAATAATCTGGTCAATAAAAGGTAGGGGGAAATGGTCCTTCTTGGTTGCCTGGTTGAGTCTCCTGTAGTCAACACAGACCCTCCAAGAGGTGGGTACTCGTGTAGCAATCTCCTCTCCCGACTCACTGATCACAGTCGTGATGCTCGTCTTCTTGGGCACCACATGCAAAGGGCTGACCCATTTGGAGTCGGAAATGGGATAAATGAAATCTGCACTCCACCATTTTGATATTTCCTTCATCACAACCTCTCTCAGGTTGGGGTTCAGTCGCCGCTGGAACTCACGTGACGGCTTCGCCCCCTCCTCGAGATAAATATGGTGGGAGCACACTGATGGACTAATCCCATGGAGATCTGCTACGCTCCATCCAATTGCTTTGCGGTTCTTTTCAAGAACCCCCATCAAACGGGATTCTTGCTCTCCAGTCAGATCGGCAGAGATGATGACTGGGTACATCTCAGGTTCGCCCGCAAGGAACCGATACTTCAGCGAAGTAGGGAGCGGCTTCAGCTCTGGACAACTGGGTGCTGGCAAATCTGGCCTCGGAAGAAGGAGCGTGAATGCTGCTAAATCTGCCAATCTGCCTGGGAGAAAGAATACGAGCTCTCGCAAACTGGATCTGGAGGAGGTTGCTCAACTGTGCTGTCTCTGATCTGCTCTGCCTCTACCTCCTCCTCATCTGTAGGCTCAGGTGGACTCAGGTCTGGCATCTGGTCATCACAATCTACCCAATCAGACTCTGAATCTGAGGGATCTGCATCGAACAAGGTGGCATCAGTACCACCGTCACACAAGGTGGCCTCAGCACCACCATCACTAGAAACCGTGTTGCGATCGAGAATCGGCTCTGCTGCCTCTGTCGTATCCTGGACCAGGGTTGTGCTCTCCAAGCGCTCCTCTACTGTCATCTCTGCATCAGTGGTGTCTGGAAATGAGAGGATGGCTTGCGGAAGGGTCTGCCCATGCTGCCTCATCATCTGTGATCACAAAGTCACAGTCCTGGTGGATGTCTAGCCCGGCATCTGTCAGCTGCTCTGTATCTGTGCTAGTCTCTGAGCATGCTCTCTCTCTGGCTCTGTAGTCCTCGACCGTCTCTATCTGTACACTCTCGCCCTCGACGCGAAAGTATACCTTCCCGCTATCATGATCAGTCACCGCCTTGGTTGTGGCCAAGAACGGACGACCAAGGATGATGGGGGTATCGGCCACTGAATCAGGGATCTCCATGTCCAACACTACGAAGTCCACGGGGAATTTCAGGCCCTGAATCGTGACGATAACGTCTCGCAACAACCCCTTCGGCCTCTTGACAGATCGATCAGCAAACTGAAGGACTGTCCTGCTCTGTCTAAGAGTGCCCAACTCGAAGCGGTCGAGAAGGGCTGCCGGAAGGAGGTTGATCGACGATCCGCTATACAATAGAGTCCGGTCAAACCTCTGCTCACTAATCTGACATCTGACATACGGGGCCCCTGAATCTGACCTCTTGACCGGCAGACGATTCTGGATCGCGAAGAACGTGGCTTTCGTCAGCACATGAATCTCTGAAGTGTGGTTCCTCCTCCTCCGGACTGTGGTCCTGTCTCTCAAGGATCGCTGGAGAAGGGGGATGTGCTGCAAAGCCTCCTGAAGGGTCAGCTGTATGTGAAATCTATCGATCATGCTCTGGTTGAACTCCTCCTGCTCTCTCTTTTTTGGGTCTTTTTCTCTTTTCTTCCCCTTCCCCATCTGAAGGGCTCTAGGGAAGGGGATCACAGGGTCCTTCTCAGATGAAGGACTAGAAAAAGGCCTAGACGGCTCGACGGCCGGATCCGCACATACATCAATCACCACAGTGGGACCAGAAGAAACTAAACCTTTTCCTTTATTCAAAACAGCGTTCTGAGATACATCAACCGAAGGAAAAACAACATCTCTATCAAAACGAACACCGGTGGCCTCAGTACCACCACGGGTTGGCTCTGCTGCTGAATGTCTCGCAGCCTCAGTACTGCGGGCTGGCTCGGCTCCTCTGGTGGCATCAGCACCACCTCCTCGAACTGGTGAAGCGGCGGCCTCAGTACCGCCGGTGGAATCAGCATCCTTGGTGGCATCAGTACCACCGTCATCATCATGTGCGGCCTCAGTACCGCCAGTGGAATCAGCATCCTTGGTGGCATCAGTACCACCGTCATCATCATGTGCGGCCTCAGTACCGCTCTCCTCCTCCTCATCTGGCGCCCTGGGTGGATCCTCGAGTCGTCGCTCAGATGAGGCGCCGCCTGCTGGTGCTCTACCGCTCCTAAGTGTAACAAAATCAGCATCAAATAGATCCACAGACATATCATCAAATGGATCACTAAGAGTGGCATGCTCAGTGGAAACTACCTGCTCAGATTTCCTCTTCAGGCTGTTCGGATTCGGCTCTATCTGTGCAGGGATGGCGGCCTTCCCTCTCATTAGGTCCCGCATCTCCTGGCGGAACTCATCCATCTCCCGTCTAAATGTAGCCTGCTGGTCCGTGAGGAGGCGGGCTACGTCATCCAAGGTGGAGCTCTCATGGGGGCCCGACGGGTAGCCTCTCTGGTAATGAGGCTGCTGGAACTGGTGCTGCTGCTGCTGAGAGGGGTAGGAGGAAGGATGCTGCTGCTGGTGTGGCTGGTGAGCCTGCTGCTCACGTCTCCAAGACTGTCCCTGCTGCTGATAGGGACGAGGAATGAAGGATGGCTGCTGGTATGGCTGGTGAGCTGGGGCTGCTGCTGCTGGTGATCCCTCTGCTGGCTATACTGCCCTCCCTGACTGGATGACTGCTGCTGGGGCTAGGTACCTCCACTCCCCACCTGAATCCGGGATGGTCTCATCGGATCCCAGGCTGGGGGCGATCATACCAAATCCCGTTGACATCCGTCAACGGCTCTGCATCGTAGGGGCTGGCGGGAGTACTGCCAGAGGCTGATCCGGCTGGTATACCACCATCTGCATATCTGGAGATGGTGGTGACTGGTAGGAGGTCTGTTGCGGCTGGTACGGCTCCGCCTGTACAAGGTGAACCTGTCTAGGCTGCTGAAAAGAGCTGGAGCGCTGGGACGAGCTGCTGCTGCCGCCGGTATCGCCTCGCGACTGAAGACGGGGCTGTGAAGCCGTCTGTGCCTCCTGAAGACACATGAGCTGGGTCTTCATGTCGCTCAGAGTCTGTGCCATCTGCTCCATCTGTGTGATGCCCTGCCACTGCTTCTTCTCGATCAGCTCCATACGGTCCAACTTCTCGCTGATAATACCCATATCCGCAGCAGATGACTCTGCCTGTGCTGCTGCAACTGCGGATGAACTGGATGGACCGGCGTCGACCCGTGCTATCCTCTGGTACTGCACGGGTCCTGGCTGCTGCTGGGGTCTCCCCTGTGTGTACAACCGGGTTTGGGACATCACCATATAATTCTCGGCCATCTCCTCGTAAATGGCCCAGACCTGGTCGTGGTCCTTGGCGAAGTAGGACCCGCCACAAGAAGCATTCACCAGGCCCTGGAGCTCTGGCGTCAACCCGCTGAAGAAGCTCTGCACAAGGTTCGGCTTCGGAAATGTCGTGGTGCGGGCATCGGTCTGTGAGCTCACGGAACCTCTCCCATGCCTCGTGGAATTGCTCGTTGGGGAGCATGGAGAAGTTGCTGATCAGGGCCCTCGCTGCATTCGTCCGCCCGAGTGGATAGTACTTGTTCAAGTACTCGGTGCGGAGCTGCTCCCAGGTGTAAATAAACTTCCCCAGATGCTTCAGCCAGGTGGCTGCTCTGTTTGCTAGAGAGAAGGGGAAGGCGATCATCCTGATCGTGTCCTGGTCACCTGACGGTGTGGGCAGTGCTGCATATCATCAAGAACTCCTTGATGAATCTATGATTTATTGCATTATTTTATCTATTTTAGTCTTCTATGAGCATTAGAGAATCAATTTGCATGTTTTATATGATCATATCTCTATGCCAGTCAGTTTCCAAGACGGTCAATGATTTGAGCATAATTCTTTAAAATTGGGGTCGATTTCTGCACTTCATTAGCTGGTTCGTAGGACTTTCATTATCTTGATCAAAGATCAAAACCTTTTGATTCTAAGTCATCCATATCCTCTAAACAATAAATCCATGTATTTCCACCCAATGCCACTTTCAATGGGAGTGTACGATTGTTCATAAGGACTAATTTAGAAAATTTTATATTTTTTGGTACCCATAGAAAACCCCCAGATATTGGTCTTCATTCGTAAATGCCAAAGCTTAGGTGCATATCATGTGCTTATTCACAATCCATGCACGTAGAGACCTCCTATAATCCCATGTGGGAGAAATCTGCATGGGGCATTCAAATCCCAATGAGATTTGCTTAAAATGCACACCGAATATTCTGAGAGGAAAACACGTTCCCAAATCAAAGAAAGAAGGAAATGCTTAAGAATCAATGCTCCACTAATTATCCATGAAACCACGTCATGATTTGTTGTACATGCTTTTTTACAACCGTTAAAGACGCTAATCCAATCAATCATGACACATTCACGGGAGGATTTTTTCGCACAGGGACATGCTTAAAAGAGGACGTCGACTGCCACAGGAAGTAGGTTGGAAAGTATTCGGAATCACACAGGTACGAGGAGTAGACGTGCAACCGGTCACTCGTGCATATCGCCAGGAGCACCAACCGCGCAACCTTCTACCCCTCATTCCGAGATTCCTACTTCTTCCCTCACCCTATTCTCATCTCATTTATTTTATTTGTTTGCCACGTTGATCCTATTTTTGTTGCTGCAGAATTCTTTACCCGTAGAATCTATGGTTTAATGTATGCATCTTGGTTTTTGTAGGAGCAATATCGGGAATCATGTGCATGTCTGGTCAAAGAACATTGCTTTGTAGGTGAATCATTCTCGCGGGTTGCATACTGGAAGGACAGAGAAACCTCCCGTTCGTCCTTATCACGACAGGACTAGTTATCAGAATCGCAGAACAAGAACCTCCGTACTCTTCTGCATTGAATCACAGGACGGATGCATCTCTGAATTTTTCATCATCGAAGACCCCACTGGATATTAGCATTCCCTTGGAATTTTTGAATCATATGTTTTGTTTTTATGCGTGGATAATAGCATGCCTCAAGGAGATTATTTGATTATAAATTGACGCAAGTATTTTCATAGGTTATGGGTTCATTAGTGCAATCATTCTGAACGTATTTTTCTGTTGCACATGATTGTTTTCTCTTCGTTTGCATACTCACTATTTCTGTCACCATCTTTAATATCTGTCACAGTTGAAAAGAAATAACTTGATATATCGAATCTGCCTCCCTGTGTTCGACCCGTGACTCTCCCACTATACATGCACACATCTCATGTTTGTCCTGTTAATTTGAGTTTCGGATATAAATTTATCATTGACTCGTCTTCTATCGTGTGTACAACGACTCGGTTTTTACATCGATTTACGCACTTCGATTTTCGACGATCACTCTTGGAGGTGGAGATAGGGCTCCTCTGTCGCGAGTCCGTGGATGCGGGGGAGTAGCTGCAAAGTGTTCGGGGGGAACTTGAAGTCCCCTACGATCATTGGAAGTATTACCCAGTGGTGCGTCAGCGTCGATCCGGGGTTGTGTAGCTCCCGCATCGGTCTCGGTGGTCCTCCGGTCGCGGCTGCGGCGGCTGCCGCTGCTGCGGCAGCTGCTGCTGCGGCTGCTGCATCCGCATCATTTGGGATCCTCGGTCCCTCTCTCCTCTGCTCTCGCTCTGCTCTCATCTGCTCCATCTCTCTCCTCATATCAAGCATGAATGCTCCCTGATCCCTCAGCTGCTGCTGGACGGTCTCTAATGAGGCGATCAGGTGGATTTGATCGCTCCCTGATCCAATACGAAGTGCTCAGGCTGACGGGAGCGATCCTCAGAACTGCCGGCCATAACGTCTGCAAAATCAAATGAGCCCAACTCAGGTGCTGTCAAATCTGCTAATCTCTCCTCGGGCTCATGTCCACTCAGGTCCGAAAGAAGGGGGTCGAGGGGAACAGGGCGGAGTCGTACTCGGGCTCGGAGAGCTGGTCTCGGCTCTCGCGGGCCAACCTAGATGATCGGGTAGACGTGCCCGAAAGCGGTGCAGCCAGAGGTTGCCTAAGAGAGTGTCTACCCATCATCTTGATCTGGCGAGTAATACGGATGAGATATGGAGAAACTATGATCAAAATGCAAACCCTCTGTTCACCAACGCAACACGAGCTGAAGACCGTGAAGGCTCGGTCAGATTATCTTGTCAGTTTTTTATTAGGTGAACAAACAATCTATCAGAGTGCTTACGTGACCTGTTGGGATACCCGATGCTACTCCAACCGACTGGCCCGCACGGAAGAGTCGGTAGTCAGCTAGAAATAGCACCGGAGGGCTCTACCTAGGGTGCGGGTCACTCTCTCGCGCAAGCAAACCAAACAATGAGGGGGTTGCTCTCCCCAAGACAAATTTTAAGGTGAGTGTCTTTTAGGGTCAATAGTCTTAACCAGTCCCAATTTTATGGTTTTTCTTTTTAATATTTTTCAATGAAAATAAAGGCCTAACGAATTTTTCGGTTCTCCTGGTTATTTAATCCAAAACAGGGGGAGAAGATGAAAAAGTCGATGCGCGAGAAATCAATGATACATGCAGAGACAGAAATGCGTACCTGTCTCCAGCAGTCTACATGCAAAGAGATCTGCGCAGAATTTAAAGAAGGAAATAAACTACCTAAATGGTGCAGCGGAAAACCGAGTCCCTAAACAGCAGTGCTACTCGAAAGAACAGCTAGCCGACCACCAGCCTCCAATCCAAAGAGTCCGGTCTAGACCCACCCCTCCTCTTCTCGACAGGTCGAGTGCAGGAGTAGCGCTTGACGGGGTGGGCTCGCGGCGCGTAGGCTCGTTGCGACTAGCGCTTGACGGAGTGCAGGAGTCCGGTCTGAGCGACTAAGGTAAAGGTACAAAAATGGTCGTTGCGACCTCAATCACTCAGATGTGCTCGATTAAGAAAAATGAACCACTAATAAAAGATAAAATCGATCAAAACACGAAAGCGGTCCTGTTATTAGATTAACCTGGTATAGCGACCAGGGTCGAACTCAAGGAGCACGGGTTGGCCTCTCGGCCTACAAAGTAGTCAAAAGAGATAAAATAAAATAAAAGAATTGTTTTTGGTGGTTTTGAATATTTTATATTTTTTTGGATTTTTAATGAATAAAGAAAATAAGAAAAGTAAAGAAACACACACTTCAACAATTTATTAAAAGCAATAAAAATCAACCAAAAATTCAAACAAAAATTCTTTTTTGTGTTTTATAATTTTTAGTGTTTTTGGTGAATTTTTGAGAATTTACTGATGTTTATTTAATTTTCTAAAAATCAAAAGGTGACTGAAATGAAAGGTACTGTCCAGCCGAGCTAAAATGGCCTAGATAAAATATCTAAATGCACCAAATTAGCTGGGAGGTAATTTTCCTGTGAAGAGAAGAAAATAAGGAAAATTTAGGCACCTATTTTATTGTTTTTTGGATTTTTAATTGATTTACTGGAGTTTTTATAAGATTTTGAATGTTTTTCAATTTTTAGTGGTTTTCAATAATAAAAAATAGCCAAAATTGGCTAGAAAATCAAACACAACAAAATAGACAGTAGACAATTTTTTTGTAATTTTTGGACACTATTTAATATTTTTTTGTGATTTTTAAAGTTAGACAGTGAAGAAAATAGAGGTTTTTGAATTTTTAAGGATATCAAATGAAAACAAAAATGTCCTCAAAAATCCTCTAAAATTTTACACCATGGCAGGAGCCATGTGTCCAATTTTCGTTGGATTTGAGGGTAATTTGCTATTTTATTCAAAAATAAAGAAGGGACACAGTGCACAGGGACCAAAGTGCAAATACCCGAGAGTCTGGGGGGTCTGGTGCAATTAACCCAGCAAAACACACGCCACACGCGTGCCTGGGGCACTCAGGGACCCAAATGCAAGAAAATAAGTCCCGAGGACTTATTGGTAGCAGGTACCAAAAGCCCAAGGGCTTATCTGCAAAATACCCACAAATAGTCGCACATGCTCAAATAAATCACGCACAGGGGTATAAATGCAAATAAGTAAAAACTTTCATTCAACTAATAACAACCAGAACTACAAGGGCATGAATTGCAAAACACCCAGAAAATCACGTGTCGAAGCACGTGTCACATCGCATACAGGGGCATATCAGCAAATAACAGCAAGTACCAGGGTCTCTATGCAAATAACCCTAAAACTAAACAACTAAACTCAATATTTACAAGACTAAACGCTAAATATAAGAAAAGACAGGGCCTAAGGGTAAATTACCCTTTATTAATGAAGCGGGTGGATGGAGGCCACGTGGAGCATCTGACGGTGGCGAACGATGGCTCTCCAGATCTCTCCCCCTCAGATCCAACGATGACTGCTGCTCCTGCGATGGACGGCCCCGATGAAGTCTGGAGCTGAAGGAGTGATCGAACGGAGGAGAAGGGTCCTCGAAGAACAGATGACTGGCGAAGTTCGCCGGCCCGGTGGCTTCGCTCCGGGGCTCCTCTGCTGCGCCTGAAGGTCGGAGAAGTTCCGCAAGGGTGTCCCGCAGCTGGTGGTGGGTTCCGATGATCCAGCCGAGCTCTGAGGAGCTCGGGCGAGGTCGGCGGAGCTGTGCCTCCTGGCTGAATGGCGAAGGACCTCAGATGGCCTTCGTTCGACCTGCAAAGCAATCCAGAAGACTCGCGGGTCGAGGGAAAACTGCCTCGACCCGGTCAGGTGGGGTGACGGTGGTCTGTGGGTCGATATGGCGAGCTCCGGCGAAGGGGGTAGACGGAGGAGCTCGACTCCCAGCTTCCCAGCTCCTGTGCGAGCTGGGTTGGATGGAGGGGTGAAGAAGGTGCATGAGAAGAAGGCGGATGCGATGGTCGATTCCGATGGTCGAACGGAGTGATGGAATGGTCGGAATCAGCTAGAGACGGCGGCGTCACGAATAGGGCGTAATCAAAAATCAGAGAACAAGAAAGGTCTAAGTGATTACCTGGGTGGACGAGGAGACTAGGGAGGAGCTGGGAAAGCTCCTGGTTGTTGCCTCGAGGAGCGTCTCCCTCCGAGGCTCGGTACTCCTGCTGGTGGCGGAGCAGCGGCGGCGTAGCTCGCCGGATCGATGGTCTCTCCTCTCCTCGCTTCGACAGCACCGGACGCGAGATGTCACTCTCGCGCACTCTCTGGAGCTCACTGGTGAAGGATTCGAATGGCCAAAGATAGGGAAATAGGGTGGCGGAGCTCGGCTTTATACGTGGGGGTGATCCGGAAAGAATCGCGCGGGTAGGGAAATCAGGAGCGCGGATCTCGATGCGGTGGCTCCGGCGAGGGTCTCGGGTGTATCGCGAAGAAGTCGGACCCGGGGTTTGGTGAAATGGGAGTCGGATCAAGCGGGTAGAAAAGGTAGAAATCGGGTCCGTCACCCAGATCCGCGGGGAAGAGGGTCCGCGGGGGAAGTTCACCGGGGTCAACAAACCCCCGTGGACCAATCAGGAGCCACCAAGCACAAAATTCTTATTTATTTATTTTAGGCTAGAAAATGATCGAATTAATAAAAACTTAAAGCATGAAATATTTTTATTTTATTTTTTTCTATTTTTTGTGATTTTTAATAATTTTTTCGAAATAAAAATAAGGTATATACATAATATGTAATACATAGGTATATGTACACTATATAGGTTTTTTAATTTTGATTTTTAATTTTTTATTTTTATACAATTTTATTCCTATTTTATATTTTATTTATTTTCGTTATAATATAAGGAATAAAAAGGTATTTTTATTTTATTTTTATTATTTATATACATAGGTAAAATAAATACATATATACATTTATATACATGGTATATTTACAATATGTTTTTGTATTTTTAATTTTATTATTTTTATTTTGTTTTTGTTTTAATTGTTTTTATTTAATTTATTTACATTATATAACATAGAATATTTACAAAGATTTTGGAAATTAATTTTATTTGTTTACAAGGTTAAATAAATATATAAGAGTGGTTCATGTACATGATGAAAGTGGTGTTTTTGTTCTTTTTGATTTTTACCCTTTTTCTTTTGTTTTTATACTTATAAATATGTACAAGTACTTACAAGCATATTTTGGGCTATTTTTGTGAGGAAAAAATATTTTTATTTATTTACTTAAATATTTACACACATGAGCCCCTATCTCCCTCTACTTTGGCTTTTATGCGGTCAGGCCCATGTTGAGCCCTCCCTTGGGTTAGGTTGCTCAATATTTATTCTAAATATTTCCCTCTTTTTCTTTTTAATCTTTATTCTTTTATTTTTGCACAAAAACATGCTAATTATTAAACTTTATACAATGCCTGCTTTTGATAATTATTTGTATTTACATGAATATACATGCATTTGCAAAGGTTTTTGTAGCTAAAATATAAGAATAAAGAGTGATGAATGGGTATTCATCACCTATGTCAATCATCAAATTGGAAAAGGACATTTGTAATACTAATTTCTTAATATGTTAGTTATAGTATTCACAAAAGTAAAATCCACCTATAAAGAAAATTTTCGTGTATCCACGAAGATTGATCTCAAATCATATGCACGAAGAAATATTATTGTCAGAGAATATTATCTTGCAATTAATTCATGACATGGTAATGACGTTTCCGACGGTAAATTAATAAAGTCCTCAGAAGTGAATTGCTACCATATGTTCCGATTCCAAAGGGTTTGGCACATACTTTTTGATATCAAATTTCAGATATGGTTATTATTCATATGTATATTCATATACTGACATATACATTAAGAGATCATATTTTGTGCAAACTAAATAAATACTTATCGCAATTATTGATGGATGACATATGTCGATACATCATATAATATTCCTAAGGGATCGACACATACCTCAAGGCCGATGAGATGTATCTACTAGATCTCTACGCCCTTCTCCTTGCTCTCAAGCCGATGTGCTCCTCCACCGGATCGACGTCGATGTCCCCTGTGATGGGGATAAATCTCTTGGTGAGATCTCTCACGACTCTCCCTCTTCCTCTCTCTCTCTCTCTCTCGATATTTTGTTTCAAGAACAAGTGACGTTGGGGGGAGGTTCCTTTGGGTTTTAAGATACTAAATAGGAAAATAAATTGGCTAATAATATCATTAATTTTAGAAATAAATCTGTGTCATTAGTTAGGAAAAAAGGAAATATTGCTGGAAAAAATCTCCAGCCGTTACAATCTATCACCCTTAAAAAAAATTCGTCCTCGAAATTATTAACAAAGGGACATACCGAAAAGTTACGGATGCTTCTCCCGCATTTCACTCTCCAGTTCTCAGGTGGCTTTCTCCTTCTGATGATGCTGCCAGAGGACCTTGACCATCGGAACTATGCATTGACGAAGCTGATGGTCTCTAAGATCCACTATGAGGACAGGTTTCTCCTCGAAAGTAAGATTGGATTGAATATCAATAACCTCATGCTCGATCATGTGAGAAGGATCAGGAGTGTACTTTCTTAGCATAGATACATGGAATACATCGTGTAGCTTCGAGTATTGAGGTGGTAATGCAATACGATATGCCACCTCTCCGATTTGTTGTAGAATCTCAAAAGGTCCTATGTATCTAGGAGTAAGTTTTCCTTTCTTGTTGAATCGCAATACGCCCTTCGTCGGGGAAATCTTTAAAAACACGTGATCTCCAACTGCAAAACTCAACTCCCTTCTATGACGATTGGCATAAGACTTCTGCCTACTTTGAGCTGCCAACAATCTCTTCTTGATTAGCTCATCACCTTGCTTGTTGGTCTGTATTAGTTTCGGTCCCAAAATATGCTTCTCACCAACATCACTCTAACATGAGGGTGATCTGCAAGGTCTCCCATACAATGCTATATAAGGTGACATCTTGATGCTTGAATGATGGTTGTTATTATAAGCAAACTCTACTAATGGGAGATGTATGTCCCAGCTTCCTGAAAAATCCAGAGCACAAGCTCTCAAAATATCTTCTAGCTTCTTAATGGTCCTTTCAGATTGACGATCAGTCTGTGGATGAAAAGAAGTACTAAACTTCAATTGAGTTCCCATAGCATCTTGAAAACTTTTCCACAAACGAGATGTGAATCTAGATTCTGGTCTGACACAAGTGATGTAGGAATGCCATATAACCGGACGATTTCATTCACATATAATTCAGCCAGACTATCGTCGATCGATCTAGGTTGATGGGTAAGAAATGCGCCGACTTGGTCAATCGGTCAACAATCACCCATATGGTGTCATAACGATGTTTCTTGGTCTTGGGTAGACCTGAAACAAAGCCCATCGTTATGTGCTTCCACTTCCATTCAGGTATCTTCAAGGGTTGAACATGGCATGCTGGTCTTTGATGTTCAATCTTGATCTGCTAATATACCAAGCATATAGAAACAAAAACTACGATGTCATCCTTCATCTCCGACCACCAGAAGTTTCATTGATCCTTGTGCATTTTCGTTGTACCTGGATGAATAGTGTACATCGATCTGTGAGCTTCATCTAGAATCTCCTGCCTCAACTCAACATCATTCGGAACCCATAATCTATTTCGGTACCTTATAACTTCATCAATTCCAATTGTGAAATCAGAACCTTCCTTCTTAGATGCTTCTAACATTTTAGGAAGATCAATATCTATTTTTTGTGTTGCCATGATCTTCCCAATTACCTCGGGTTGGATTCTAAGGCCTGCAAATGATATCTTCCTCTCTTCATCTAGGAAAGGTCTCCGGTATTCAAAATCTTTCACCATCCTCCAATGAAGTTTTAGGCTAGCAAGTTTGCCTTCTCACTTTCTACTTAATGCATCAGCAATGACGTTCGCTTTTCCAGGGAGATAATTGATGGAAAATTCATAATATTTTAGGAACTCTAGCCAGCGCCGCTGCCTCAAATTAAGTTTCTGCTGAGTGAAAATGTATTTGAGGCTCTTATGATCACTAAGCACCTCAAATTGTTCACCGTAAAAGTAATGACGTCAAATTTTAAGAGCAAAGATTACCGTTGCTAACTCCAAATCAATAGTAGGGTAGTTCTCTCTTGTGATTTTAGATGTTGTGAGGCATAGGAAATGACTTTCTCATTCTGCATAAGGACAAGCCCAAGTCCTGTGCTTGATGCATCTGTATACACTACAAAACCTCCACTACCTAACGGTAAAGTCAAGATTGGAGTTGTGGTCAATTTCCTCTTCAACTCCTGGAAACTCTATTCACACTCCTCGATCCATATAAACTTCACATCCTTTTGGGTGAGCTTCGTTAATAGTATTGATATCCTTGAAAAATTCTGGATGAATCACCGATAGTATCTGGCCTAGCCGAGGAAGCTACGGATCACAGAAACATTTTTAGGCTGACTCCAATTCATCACAGCTTCTACCTTAGATGGATCTACTTCAATACCATCCTTGGATACCACATGACCAAGGAATGTAACTTTATCCAACCAAAAATCACACTTAGATATTTTTGCATAAAGTTGATGTTGACGCAGGGTTTCAAACACAATCTGCAGGTGCACTCGGTGTTGCTCCATTTAAGATGAGTATATCAAAATGTTATCTACAAACACAATGACGAACTTGTCAAGGTATTCTCAGAATACCATATTCATTAGTTCCATAAAGGCTGCAGGTGCATTAGTAAGACCAAAGGGCATGACCAAGAATTCATAATGGTCGTACCTTGTTCTGAAAGCGGTCTTCGATATATCTTCCTCCTTTATACGGAGTTGATGGTAACCCGTACGCAAATCAATTTTTGAGAAGATTGTTGCTCCCTGCAACTGATCAAATAAATCATCGATGTGAGGTAGTGGATATTTGTTTTTCATGGTCACTTTATTCAGACCTCGATAATCAATGCAGAGTCTAAGAGACCCATATTTTTTAACAAAGAGGACAGGTGCTCACCATGGGGAAACACTGGGTCGCAGAAATCCCTTATCTAGTTGCTCTTGTAGCTGCTTCTTTAGCTCCTCAAGTTCTGCAGCAGCAATTTAATACGGAGCTTTGGAAATCGGTGTCGTTCCCGGAATAACATCAATTAAGAAGTCAACGTTTCTATGAGGAGGTAGTTCAGGAAGATCATCTAGAAATATGTCAGCAAAATCTCGGACCACATCTAAATCTTCGAGACGTGCCTGTGACGATTCAATGCTAATTATACTAGCTAGGTATGCGGTGCAACCTTCGGCTAGTCGTTTACTTGATTGCAAAGAAGAGATAACCAATCATCCGCTATTACTAGTGCCTCTGACAACTATCTCCTTATGATTTTTCCTGTTCAAGATCGTCTTCTTCTCTCTATAATAAACGACGACATAGTTCTCACATAACCAATCCATGCCCAAGATAACATTATAAGTTGTGATGGGAAATAATATCAACCTAGCAGCAAGGGCATCTCCTCTTATCATAATTGATATGTCATTTAAGTACATAACCGTCGCTCTAATATCACCCATTGGTGAAGAAACTGTAAGTGTGTATAGAAGTTCAATAGTCTCTAAGTTCAGTTTGCTTGTGAAAGCACTTGAAATAAATGAGTGGGTGGCTCCAGAATAAAAAAGAACATGGCAAAAATGACTTGCAATGAGAAGGGTACCTTCCACAGTTGTGAAAGCATCCTCTGCATCCTCGTGTGTAATGGCAAACACCCTTCCCGGTATCTTCTTCTTCTGTTCGAATGGTTTCCTCTGATCCTTGAATTCTTTCTTGCAATCTTTCATGAAGCGACCTTTTTCTCCACATCTCAAGCATGATCCTGTCAATTTGTAGCTCTCTCCCGAATGTCTTCTATCACAATGCGGACATACATCCAATGACATTTCTTGTTGGTTAAAGCGTCATCGGTCATTATCTTCTTGACATTTGTCACAGCGTGACGTCTCTTGTCATTGTAGCTTGGCTTGTGAGGACACTTTTGAGGGTTTGCTTGATGTAACCTCCGATAAGATACGTTAATCTCCACAGCTGCTGCAACTGCCTCAGAGAGGGTCGTGGGACCTCTAGTGATCACTTTGATGCTCAATCCTGCATTCAAGCCTTATACGAACTTCCTAGCTCGTTGCTTTTCATTCGCGCAAATGCCTTTTCCATATTTCTCTAATTCTTGAAATTTAGCAGCATACTCTTCAACTGCCATACCTCCCTGTCGGAGATTTATGAACTCTTGGCATTTAGCATCCTTAGCATGTCTAGGGATGTAACGCTCAGAGAAACGTTCCACGAAATCATCCCATTTGATGACTGGAGTCTCCGAGAAATGAATTCCCTTGCACGAAGTCCACCACTCCTTAGAACTATCTCGCGGACGAAAAGTCCTAAAAATAACTTTCTTTTCTTCTGGACATTAAGTTGCTTCAAAAGCCATTTCCATCTCCTTTAGCCAATGTTCGGCTTTCTCCAGCTCATGCTCACCCTTGAACGTCGGTGGATCATGCTGGATGAATGTTTTTAAAGTAAGTACTCCTGAGCTCGATGGGTGGGTCTGCTGCTGCTGAGCCATCAATGCCATTAGCTCCAGCATCTGTCGCTGCATGTCCACAATGGTCTCCTGACTCGTCGATGACTCGCGGTCTTTGTTGGCTTCAATTGCACAACGAGGAGCCATCTGAATCAAATTTGATAGCGTTAATGAGTTACTGTGTGAGGTTAAATCTCTCTAAATATCTATATATTAAATCATTATAAATTTTGGATATCTTATGCCCAGAGGAACTCTAGCTCTCATACCATTTGTAACGGAACGGGTTGAGCTGACCGGCGGAAGCATAAAATATTTGTAAGCCCACCCGAACCGTTACCGAGTCATGCATGGCAATCAATGAGCAGAGAAAATAATAATTTACTAAAGTCCAGTCAACTTAAAAGTTATCTTATTACAGCTCCAACATAAATAGCATTGCAAAAGGACCTACAATAAAAATTAGTAGATCAAAATTCCGATGGGCATAATGACATCCTTCCGTAAATGATCCATCAATGGTACACACCGGTTCAACTTCACGAAGACGGGTAGTTGCCTTAAACTAGAAGTTAAATCACAGCTCGTGTTCTCCTGAAAAAAACCACAACACATGTTATGAGCTAACACTCAATATGTGCCGAGTTGGGGTCAAGCCGGCTAGCATGGAAAAGAAGTCTCCCTATGCTAAATTTAAATCCGTTAGAAACATAACCACTTACGCACAATTACTTATCAATACAGCTAATCAATTTGCATGATCTCCTTGTTGCATATAATATTAACTTATTCTCACATACTTTCATTATGCAACTCATTTTCACATAAACATGCGCACGACATGTATTCCTTTTGAAAATGTTCGTTGAAGCTATAATTACATATATACCCTAAAGTTTTCCATATTTGCATATGCGCCTTAACATTTTCATAATTTTCACTTTTACACTCAGAATTTTCCATAATTACATATATACCCTATTACAATCATAACACTTGCATAATGGCATTACTTTGTCATAGTTGCACACATATGCCTTAGCAATTCTATAGCTGTACACTTACCCTTGATTTGTTTAGTGGTTAAAGTTATCTTAATTGTTAAATCTTTAAATGGCTTTGGTGGCTTTATCGCTGGCACAAGCGTTACATGAACATGACATATATGACAGTGTAGCTATAACTGTAGAGGACTTATCTTTCGTCTCAATCGGCTCCTTTAATCATACACCCCCGGAAGGCGTTGGGTCCTTTTTAGGCCTACGATAATTGGACTCTAGATGTGGCTCCTACCATTATGTGTAGTATTTAGTTCCGCTTATCGTCTTCATGTCATTATTCATTCTGAGGAAATTCAAATTCTTTTATTAGCAATAATCTATAAAGTATATTTATCAACTTATTAAAGACCCATTCAAAAGGTATTTTGAAGTTTACAAATATGCCCAACATTCTTTTTTTTTCTTTTTCCTGACTATACTTTCAACAAGGACAATACAACCATCAAGTACAGTTTTTGTGATGATTTACTTCCATTATAAATTGGCATATGTTCACATTTCTCGAATTATAAAACTGACGTACATATTATTCTATGTCCTGTAAATAACAAACCATGACAAATATCTTATAATGTTTATATATGATCTACACATAATATGGAACAACCTTTCCTAAGATAACTTATCTATGATCACGTGAAATCCTATGATAGATTGATCGGTTTGGTTCTGGAAGATAATAATATAGTAAGTAGTTAATTTGCAACACAATATTATGGAAACATGACCTGAACTTTTGGACTTACTAAAATTACGTTGTAGGGAGATATTTCCAATACTAAAAGCCATTTTTACAAAGGTATATAAATACTGGGAAGACTAGTTGATGATTACCCTAATTACGGGAAATATGAAATTACATGTGCATGCATCCTCTCCTTAAAATAATATCTTGTGCCAATTTAATGTCGAGAAAAAAATGGTTACCAGCCTATGTCAATCATCAAATTGGAAAAGGACATTAGTAATACTAATTTCTTAATATATTAATCTTAATATTCACAAAAGTAAAATCCACCTACAAAGGAAAATTCTCATGTATACACGAAGATTGATCTCAAATCATATGCACGGAGAAATATTATTGTTAAAGAACATGATCTTGCAATTAATTCATGACACGGTAATGACGTTTCCGACGGTAAATTAATAAAGACCTTAAATGTGAATTGCTATCATGTGTTCCGATTCCAAAGGGTTTGGCACATATTTTTTGAGATCAAATTTTAGATATGATTCTTATTCATATGTATCTTCCTATACTGACATATACATTAAGAGATCATATTTTGTGCAAACTAAATAAATACTTATCGCAACTATTGATGGAAGGCATATGCCGATACATCATATAATATTCCTAAGGTGGCGTTTGGATCCTGGGTTACCTGCGGGTTAGGGGAGTTTACCCCCCTTAACCCACATCCCCATCTCTCCCCGTGGGCCCCACTTTATTCTTTTTTAAAAAAAAATGAAATAAATCAATTTTACATCATCAATATATTATACCATCATATCATATAAAAATTATAAACTACTCCACTTCTACTCACTTTTCTAAACTTCAATACAATCACATCACAATAACTACTCATTTTTTCAAACTCCAATATAATCATATCACTCCGAACTCACTTCTAACCCACCCTCAGTTTAACCCTCTATCCAAACACCAAAACACAAAAATGGGTTACCCTCAACCAGTTTAACCCGCCTTAACCCGCCAACCAAACGCACCCTAAGGGATTGACACATACCTCAAGGCCGACGAGACGTATCTACTAGATCTCTACGCCCTTCTCCTTGCTCTCGAGCCGATGTGCTCCTCTACCGGATCGACGTCGGTGTCCCCTGCGATGGGGATAAATCTCTTGGTGAGATCTCTCACGACTCTCACTCTTCCTCTCTCTCTCTCTCTCTTGATATTTTTTTCAAGAACAAGTGACGTTCGGGGGAGGTTCCTTTGTTTTTTAAGCCACTAAATAGGAAAATCAATTGGCTAATAATATCATTAATTTTAGAAATAAATCTATACCATTAATTAGGGAAAAAAGGAAATATTGCTGGAAAAAATCTCCAGTCGTTACATTAAGTCTCCTTACTTTTCTTTCTTTAGAAAACCATACAATTCGAAACGAAGTTTGATTCATACGAAACAAATTTCATTGGTTTCCTCTTGATGAGTCGAGTCTTATGACACAAGATTCGAGAGATAACCAAGTTCAAGGCTTTACATAGGAAACAACGGTAAATGACTGGAGGTGGAGATAGGAGATGATACCATTCAGAGGAAAGATTCCTTTTTATACTTGGGATCATTTTACAACATGATGGGAAAATTGATAGAGAGGTTATTCATAGAATAAATGCAATTCGACTAAAATGAAGAGGAGTCTTTACCGTTCTTTGTGATAAAAAAATCCATTTCAAAGTCAAAGGAAAGTATTACAAAGTAGTCGTAAGACATGTTATGATCTACGGATCAAAATGTGAGCCTGTGAACTATAGACATGTGCAGAGAATGACAGCAACAGAAATGAAAATGCTAAGATATGTGGTTGTGTGGTCAATAAGATCAGAAGGAAAGTTGACGCAACTCCGATATAGGATAAGATGGGAGAAAACCTCTTAAGTTGGTTTGACGATTTGTAAAGGATGTCGGTTGATGCAGTAGTTAGAAGACGCGAGATTTGGGATGTAAAGACGGATAAGAGAGGGCGACGAAGGCTCATGAAGTATTGGATAGAGACTATTCGAAGATATCTTAATTATTTAAATTTAAGCGCGGCAATGACCCAAAATAGATCTGAATGAAAGTAAAAAAATCCATGTATATGATCCTACTTAATTGTAGGAAAAGGATTGGTAGTAGTTGTGGTGTAACCAAGCGGTTTCATGTACAAATTTTACATAGAATTGTTTTAAAAAAAATCTTCCTTAGGAGCGGGCATGTACCAACGTATCCTTCCATGCTCTCTTACTCTTACGCTGTATCTGCCACATCGTCCTCTGCAGATGTTTCACAATTTCTTGCGACCCTTCTCTTAGTTTCTGGATATCCAAACCATCTTGTGTTGCTCATGAATCCTCGACAGGTGTTGTTGTACTGCTGTTCTCTTTTCCAGAAGCCGCAGGGTCTGCATATTCACAGTCGATTCATTCCCATTCCATGATCCCTCCCTCCCTCTCTCTCTCTCTCTCTGGAGTCTTCTATCTTCAGGATATTTGTTCAGGGAGCTGCACAGGGGATGGATATGTTACCAGTAATATTCCACGGTATTCTTTCGAATCTTCTATTTCCAGGGTTGCCTTCTTCCATTCAGCTGCGGCGGATGGATATTTTATAGCTTGCCCCCTCAACATTTTAAGATCTTCTTCCCTGAACTCCATCCCTCCCTCGGATCTCGTGTTTCCAGAAGAATATTTATTGCGTTCTTTCTACGAAGGATATATTGTGCTCCGGAACATACGAGGAAATCCCACTTGTCAAAGACCTTGCTCGGAGCACAGAGCGTGTTCTCCTTTCGAGCTTCATCACAGGGTTCATCGTCAAGACAAAATGTACAGGAGGGTTTCGAGACGATAGTGTGCTGCTGCCTTCTTTCTCGTCTTCCTCCCGATTTCCCAAGGTAATGCGCACGAATTATATATACCAAGTGTTCATCTTGGACTGACTGTTTTTCCTTAGTTAATCAAAGTGATTCTGATCGTTCCGTTCTCGAGGGAAGGATTGAGGTTTAGATTCCACATCTTGAATTAATACTGATTTTTTTATTAAAAAAAAAAAGATTGTTCCTCTGATTTGCCTTGGTTTGACCTACTGAACACGCATGCAAACATATGCAAAAAGAACTGAAGTAGGCTAAAGAGTGGAAAGCTTCTTTGTACAAACTAACCTATATGTTATCGGCAATTCTGCGACATTAGTCTTCACCATCAATTCGTCTGTATTTTGGAGCTATATCTTCACACTTCCCCATACTCTGCGTATTTTGTTGGGGAAAGTGTCTTCTATTTCTCTCTCCAGCTCTCTGGGCTTGTTTGGTTACTGGGTTGGGTTGGGATATCCTCCTGTGAATAGTAGCTGTTTGGAGGGTTGAATAGTAGCTGTTTGGAGGGTTGGGATGATTGGAATGATAATTGTGATATAATGTAATATTGATTATGTGCTATATTAACTTTTTTTGATGATTATAATATGTTTTATGTTAATAAGTGTATTTGAACAAGGTTAAAAGCCATTACACCAAAAAAATGTAGGGTCAATACAAGTATTCCCAACCCAGTAATGCAGGGTTGGAGATAGGGGTATGTCAGGGTACCCCGGGGTACCCTGGCAACCAAACAGGCCCTCTGTGAGCTGTGTCGATTGGGAATTTGGGAGACAACCCCGTGCTTGTTGGGAAGTTTTTAATTATTTTATTTATTGCATTTATTTTAGTTTTATTTTTAGTTAATAATAAAGATTATATAAAGTAGAAAGTAGCAATATTGATGTATGATGTTAATAACCAACATCTTCTAATTAAGCAAGCTTCCGGAGAATCCTTTTGTTGATTTCTTTGAGAAGTCACTTCTAAGTTTTCTTCTTTGAGAAGTTGTTGTTGGCTTCCTTGAGAAGCCATCTCCAAAGTTGACTTCTTTTGAGAAGCCATCACTTATTTTAGTGTATTTCATTGGCCTCCATGGATTTGTTTGATTCGTGGTGTACCCCGGGTTACCCCGGGATAACCCGGTAAACCCCCTGCAACTTTGGATTGGAATTCCATCACAAATCAATGTGATATCACATCATATTCCTTATTCCAAACCTCTATCAACCCTCATAATCATCCAAACAACTACTATTCGGAAGGGGTTACCCCAACCCACCCCAACCCAGTACTAGGAAGAATAGGACCCTTGAGGTTTGAGTGTAACCAACTAAGAAGAATAAGAGAAGAGTAGATTGTGTAAGAGTACAGAGTTAGAGAGAGCCACCAAGTATATTAGAGAAGAAAGTATAAAGAGCTTGAGTGGTGTATAGTTAGATAGCATAAGTGAGTGTATGTATGTGAAGTGGTATATTGTTAATGTTGTTTCAATGTATCGTTATATTATCCTTGTAGTCTGATTTCAATAACAAGTATCAGAGCCTTATTAGGGTCCTAATTAGTAAGGGTATTGTCCTCACATTGTAGAAAGTCAAGTCCATCTAATTACAGTAGAAGCCTCTAAATAAATTAGAGGAGCTTTTATCTGTATGTCTAGTCAAGGCTTGAGTTTGTTGGTATGGGAAATTTTGTCCATGTGTAGTCAAGGATTGTAATCGGCATTAGGTTTGGGACCAACATCATTGGGTGAAGGAAAGATATAGCTTCCCCAAAATTATGGCTGATCCCTTCAACTCACGTTTCGGGATCAACAAGCTGAACATGCATAATTACAGTTATTGGAGGGTCTACATCGAATCTTGTCTACAAGGACATGATCTCTAGGAGATTGTCAGAGGACACTATACAACACCAACACCAAAGGAGAGCATCGATGTCTTGAGGAAATGGAAGATCAAGGCCGATATGACAATGTTTGTATTAAAGACTACAATCGAGGAGGAGCTGATCGAGCATATCTGAGAAATCACTACACCAAGAAAAGCGTGAGACACTTGCCACATTGTTCTCACGCAAGAATGGCGCTCGACTTCAATTCTTGGAGAACGAGTTTATCTCTCTCAAACAAGGAGAGATGACAATAGATCAGTATTTCAATAAGGTACGCTCTCTATGTCATGAAATCTCCCAATTAGATCTAGAATCAAAGATTAACAAGTCATGAATGAAAAGGATCATCAATCATGGATTACGACCACAATATGGTATTCTCGTAACGATCGTATATGGTTGGTCTATACAACCAACTCTCTTGAAGTTAAAGAGTCTTAACTAACCAAGAGACTCTGACGAAACAAGTGGTTGGTGTTTCATTAAAAAGACAAGAAGAAGCCCTCTTTATATAAAAGGAAGAGGTAGGCAACAAATATCGATCCATTCCACATCAAGGCAGAGTGGGTCATCTACAAGGAACTGAGAACCAGATAGGAGCTTTAAGCCACGAGGAGCTCAATCAGATCATAGAAAGAGTTCTGAACTCAACGTGCGAAAGAAATATGGAGAATGCTTCAGTTGCAGACGAAATGAGCATTTTGCATGAGACTATAAAATCAAGAAAGAGATAATACAGAGCAATGGTGAGGTGTCAAATGATCACAAAGATCTTAGTGAAGAAGATTTGGAGAAACAAACTTCGATAGCGATTATCGAATCAGAAGAAATGGTGTTGGCAACAACCATGACCAAAGGAATCGATTATGACAATGGTTGGATTGTGCATTCTGATTGTTCCAATCATATGACCAATGCCAATCTCTCATATCGGCACAATTGCAGTTAGAGCACAAGTGCCATGCACCATTAATGTATATTAATGTATCATTATATCATCCTTGTAGTCCCAACCGCATACAAAGGGAAATATATCAATTATAACATGGATTCTTCAGTTTCCTTGAACAAATACCAGTAGTATTGTATAATCAATCATTAGCCAGAAGAAGTGAGAGTTACGTTACAGATTCCACACCTAGAATTATATGAATACTGATTAAAACATGATTAGAAGACTGATATTCTCAACTTGACTTATCTAACACCGACACGTACACAAATATATTAAAAAACTGCAGTTGTACTAAACAGCATCGCAGAAGTTTCCATCAACTACATTAAAGCGTAAACAACTTACGAAAATAAGCAACCATTACAAACATATATTGAAAGTCCACTGGCTCAATGCAAAACTAGAACAGGGGGGACAACAGACTATGTGACAGAACTATGATAGAGAAACATCTCAAGTAGAAATGTCGGAGAGTACCAACGTATGCCACCAGCCACACGATACGTCCTTCGGCAAAAACCCATCCATGGGAACCTCGGCAGGGCTGCTGCGGTCAGCAGTGTCGCCCAAGCCAAGCTGCAGCGGTAAATTTGAAAAATAAGACACCTTATCAAATATTCCCTCATAGATGATCATGTTTCTAGACAGCAGTATCAATACCCTGTACCTGTCCATATTTGTTCCAGCCCCAAGAGAACACTTTCCCATCATCTAAGCAAAGCACAAAAATTCAGAGCAGTTCAATAATCAACAAAATGTGCTCTAAGTTACCAATACAATCATTCTTGCATCCCATTTCCACAATGAGAATATCATGGCCAGCACAGGACATTATATTTAAAGGCAGCAAGTCAGAACATTTCATAAATAATTTTGGACCGGTTTCCACAATATCAGAATGTTGGACAAACATGTAGAAAGCAAATCAGGATTCTCTGTAAAAAGTTCATCACTAGAAACAGATCCACCAGATATGCTGGAGGTCATACCAGTTAGTACAGCAGTATGGCGGGCACCACATGACACCATTTTTGAATGTTTGCTTCCCAAGCATGGTGACTCCAGAAGCTTTGGCAGAGACTTTTAAATAAACAATCACATCCAAAGGGAATTAAATCAGCTTTACTCTCCGAAAAGAAGTTAAGCTTACGACAAGGGACTAAATGCCCCATTGAAATAGATGCCACCATCAATACACACCAAAAGTAGGGCGTCTCAGAGAAAGCTATTATTAATTTATGATCATCATTGAATTCTCTCAGATGTAAAGTGTATAACTGGCAGGGAACACAACTTTGGAGGAAATGAAAAACAGAAATGCAGACCCTTAATAACAGACAGAATCAGAAATTAGTGAATGAGTCTTCCCTTCATATCTTACATGTGCATAATTGCAAATAGAATTAATGTTGAAGAAAACATTCACCTCATATTGATCAGAACCCGCTCCTAGTTGTCCAAACTGATTCCCACCAAATGCGTAGACATCACCTTCAGCTGAAATACATACAGTATGCCACAGACCTGCTGAGACCTCTACTATCTCGATACCCATGAGAGATGAGACACATGTGGGACTAAGCTCATCAACTGTGCGCCCCTGTCCGCACTACAACAGAAAAAACATAGAGCTAACTGTTAGTCCTTGCAAAGAATCATGAAGTTGAGCTGTGAGCCTCACCTGGCTTTTTGCCCATTATTACTAGTGTCCTGTGTTGATAAGACTCAATACTTGAAAATCTTTTATAAAAATACGTTTTGTAGCACCACGTCCATTTTCCAGTTATCCACAAAGGACTAGATTGATCATATGAAGAAGACTCTTCGCGAAAGGATAAAAGAGGTTCCCATGTGAACCAAGAGGTCCGGTTGTCATTAAAACCTTTGGTAAATGAGAATGCAAGGTGTGCAGTATAAATAAGGTGGTCAGACCCATCCACCAACCCTGCATAAAGTGGCTTAAGCATCGAGCATCTCTTTTTTTGGTGAATAGTTTAATGCATGTGCCTTGTGGGTTTGAGCAGGATGTGCAATGTGTCTACCACCCAAAAGACCAGGGTTCAAATACCCTCTTGTGAGGGTTGCGTTAGGTATATCCGACATCCAGCGTAAAAAATAGTCGAATCTTTCAACATAGATTTGAGCTAGAATTTATGGAGCCGGCCCTACTTAAAATGGGAGAAGGCTTCACCATTTTTTTAGTTCAATGCATGTTCCTTGCACAAATTTTGCAACCTGGAAAATTTGAAAAAGAAGCGTAAATCACCGTGATAGTGGTGCCAGTTGGCAATTCAGCATTCGTTGTTGTACCTTGTAACAGTGGTTTCATATAACCCAGCAATCAGGGCACTATCTACAAAATAGTAACAATACAGTGGTATCAACCATCTGTTCTTGAAGTTTGGCATCTATTGATTAAAGAAATATCACATTCTTTGCTAAGGTGGATGTGTGGACACACACATAAAGATCGGATTCGGAATGATGCAATCAGAAAGAAAGTTTGTGGAGCCCCAATCGAGGATAAGATGCAAGAAAACCTCTTAAAATGGTTTGGTCATTTGCAAAGAAGATTAACCGATGCACCGGTTAGGAGATGCGAGTGTTGGGATGTTGAGCCGACCAGGAGAGGGCGAGGACAGCCCAAGAAGTGTTGGAAAGAGACTATACGAAGGGATCTTAGTTTTTTGGATGTAAGCACGGGATTGACCCAAGATAGATCTCAATGGAGGCGAAGAATCCATGTAGCCGACCCTACTTAATTGTGGGAAAAGGCTTTGTTGTTGTAAAGGCAAAAGAAACAATACGGTCCGTGAAGAAAAGTGGCGAGGAGGAAGGGACATTTTGTTTCAGCACAAAATAAAAACTGATTGCTATGTTTAAGCAACAATAAACTCATTTTTTTGTCGAAACGTCAAGACTACATAGATGAATCACCTAAATTCTAAGAGTGCGACAAGAGATGATACAAGATGTGTAGTTGATCAAGTGCCTGGGATGCTTGGTAGATGCCCTCACTCTTTGTAAAGGAGTTGGTGTTGCATTAGAGAGTGTTACAAATCGCAGAATCGGAACACCCACAAACAATCAATCATGAAAGCATGAAGACACATATTTACAAGGTTCGCCCGTAAATGGGCTACATCCTTAGGCGGTGGCGATCGGTTTTCATTATGTGGAGAAAGAAAAAAGTACAGAAGATACCGAACGCCCTAACCCTAGGGGAGTTTATATACTACTCCCGTACAAATGGATCCCTAATACATATGGATCCTTATACCCGAATAGAAATAAAAAAATTAATAAAAAAATTTGTCAGGGGCGCTGCACACCCTACCACCCCCTCCAACACCCCCCCCCCCATGCTCAGTGATTGGGCAGCAAGACTCCCGTCTTATTGGAGTGTGGTACGGTAGGATGGGTTACATACGACGAGTCTTCAACCTGTGTCAGATGATTAGGATTCAAGGCATATCAAGAGAGTTGTCTATTAGTTGTGCAATATCTCAACTATTTATTCAGGAATAATGCGTACAGAAGGTGATGGAAGGTGAAATCACTTCCATTTTACTAGGTCCCAAAGGCCTTAGCAATGTTCCTTACAGCAGATTTTTTGTTCATGGAAGGTGATCCTCTTACAATGAAAACTTGTGGGTTACGGGAGAGCTGAGGTAAGGATAAACAAAATTCAAGATGGGGAAAAAAGAAAAGAAATTCTCCCCAACTACGCACAAGATAAAAACTTTCGATCTTTAGAAAAGAGATACCAATAATAATCCACCTAAGACACCAACCAGAAAACCACAAAAACTCACCTGCCCATGAAGGCTCCAACCGAAGGTTAGCAGTGTTCCAGTATCTACAAGGCAGAAAACAAAAGCATTACGGAATTAATTAGTCATTCAAGTAAATTAATTTAAGCAAATGTCAATTAGAACGGTACAAATAATTACTTGTTTTTTTCTTACAAGCCCAAGGATGGACACCAGAGATTGTTGTCCATTCAATTAAATAATTGAAATATTTGCATGCACAGTTTCCCGACACACTTAGATTAATGAAATGTGAACTATATAAAATCAATACGTAGTATTTCCCAAAGCATCAAACTAGCAGAAATATGGGGACGCATATGAGCCTTGCAGGAGGGCTTTAGGATGACCGAAGAAGCAGTAGACGGAGAATATCAAATATGATTTGACTTGCTTGAATATATGTGTATACATAACCCCAATAAGATAAGTTAAAAGGCAATGGACTGATTGGCCATTTGACGAGGGAGAAAAAGCCTGTTTATAATGAATACACATTTGATATAGGCCTTTCCCTTCAATATTGAATATGTAAGATTTGAGAGTATGGGAAATTCTAGGATTTGCACTGACTTCAGTTGGTAAGATCTAGCATAAAAATGATAGGGAAGACCCCCTTTGAATAAGAGTTCTCCTCCTCGTGACATATACCATAATGAATAAAAGAGTTCTCCATAATGACTTGAAGGGTTCTCCTAAATAAATTGAACAGTCCTCCTCATGAATAAAGAGTTCTCTTTCCCATTAATCTCCAACGGTCCTACCATCTGTCAGTATGTTTAGTTTATTGATATTAAAGTTGTACATTCTGGGTTTAGGTCCCCCATCCATTATCGAGGAAAGCAGGTCATGACAACTTATTAGGCTTGGACCCCGGTATCCCTGACTTGTCCAAATGGATAAACCGCCGAGCATATATCGGGATATTTCAATCCATGATTCTGATCATATAAGAAGACTATTATACTACTGTTATTGACTCATTTTTTCTAATAGGTGGAGTAACCCAGAAACTAATTGAAGTCGCTCCAGCATATTCTTCTAAAGGATTCCACTTTTAATCAATGTTGAAATTGGCGGTTACATTCTGATTAAAACAGTATATTAAATATCTGGAATGGGAGTCATACACAAAAATGCCAGCAAATATACGATTTCATGTATGAGGTAGAAAAGAAAACAAGATTATTCAACATAAAATCATGCAAACAGGTTTTCAAAACATGTTAGTTTGAAAGACAAATTGAAATACTGCATAAATTCCAGGAATCTTGTTATTAAATCAATATCCAGACATCATCAAACTACTAGCTAATTCAAAAGCTAAAACAGTCAATTAAACTTAGACAAGCTTCTCTAAAAATTAACGCTGGCATAAACATTACGTGAGTAGTAAAGTAATTAGGCTAATGCCAAACTTTTATTGAATATTTAGTCATTTTGGTAAGGATAACATGTTAAGAACCAAATTACTACCTGTGATGACTGCACTATGCCGACCTCCGCAAGCGATGGCTTTAATTCTGCTACCAGCATTGATCGAAAAACCCTCATTCACATTCGAGATACCGTTTGTATATCCTTGCAATCTTTCTTTATCAGATTGTAGACAGCGAATCAGATGAGGAGATGATACCATGCGCACACGATCACCCAACCCCAACTGGCCTTCACCTCCATAGCCCCAACCCCACACCTCGCCTGTATCTGCATACAAACAAAAACCATCAAAGCAGTTTTTTTCCCCAAAGACATCCTGCCATGAAAGAAAATACAATCTTTATGCCTTGTAAGAAACCAAGTAAGTTGAATTCTTCAAAAAAATGTTACCAGAGAGAGCTAATGCATGACGCCCACCAGAAGCAGCAGCAGTGATCTTGACCCCCACTGCGATATTCACCAGAAAAGGTTGTGCTGCAAGATCATCAACATTGGAGGCCGCAGGTCCTTGGGATGGCTTGTTTTCTTTAGCTTGTTTGTTTAAGGATACTCGTCTGCGCTTACTGCATTCCTCACTGCCATTGTCTCCAAAGCTTTTCAGAACACCACAGTCATTTATCAATTGGGACCGGGGACTCACTGTCACAAAGTCACACTACTGAGAATCCCATGTCCAATCTGCTGGAAAATATTGAGCACGAATTTGGCCTTACCTTGCTCACTTGATGACCCACCTTGAGCTACAAGACCATCCGTTTCAAGTACATCTCCAAACATATGGTTTCTACTCGATTTTTGAGATGGGACACATTCATTCCACCCCCACGTATACAGCTCTCCGTCACCTGCATCCATATCAAATGAAGTGTCTCAAGAACCAATAACTGAACTTCAATAAGCAATAACTTAAAAGGATAGCCTGAATTGTTGAGATACACCACTATTTATCTTTATACACACATGTGGTAAGATAGTTATCGCCATGTACTTCTGCGAAGAAGATAGCAAATAGGGGAATGACCTGTGACAACCATGCAATGAGCCCATCCAGCAGTTGCGTTCACTACACAAGTGTTGCCAGGGAGAGGAAATGCCTCTGGGGTCTCCTGAATAATATATATAAATAGTGCATGTGTAAATTCAATCATGGACAGATATAAATAGGAAGAAATGACAAACTCAATCAGCCTTTCAGCCCATTGCGATAGCACCTAAATTTAAAGGATATCAGAAACATATGTAAACATTTGTTGGTGAAAAAAAAGAACTTTCGACTGAGCCAAATTGCTCCACGAGGAATGTACAATCTTTCTAGACTCTCGCCACCCATTGATCTACCTGGAGATTGTTTAAAAAAAGAAACCAAAAAAGGAAAAATATTGACCAATTCAACTGTTCTGAAATGAAAAGAATCCTCCTATGAGTTGCCTAAAGCAGCTGCACAAATGCTAAAGAACATCAATGTTTTCAGTTCTGCAGTATAAATCATGGCATGCCCGATATAAGTTGAAATTTACTTGGTGATGTTGTTCCAAGTACATAAATGAGAATTTTGTTATTAAGAGGAACATAACGTACTCAATATTATTTTTTTACCTTTTAATCCTTACATTATTAGAATTGAAATGCACCATATAATACTTTTACTGAAAAAATAGAAAGAAAAGAAAATAAATAAAGAGAGAGGAAAGAAAACAAGTACCTCATGTTTCCCTGACGTTAGGTAGCTCTGGCGAAGTTCTTCCGTCGAACCCCAAGTGACGAGCTTACCAGTCTCTGATTAACCAAAAAAACAAGAAAAAAGAGAGGGAAAAAGGAAACTTTACATCACATCCAAAAGACCAAAAGAAAGACGAATAACAACACTACTTGATCTTTGTAATCTTTGGAGAAAACCAAGTACGAACAATCATATGGACCAAAAGAAGCCGACGGTCGACGAAGAACCCCTGAAGATGGCTACCACAAGCAAGCCACCCCCTCACCACCAGTACCCATGCGCGCGGAGGGAATCCTCACCATAAATCGCCACGCTTTTTCATCATAGTACTCGAAGAGGTTAGGTTTGTTCTCAAAGACGAAGGCGGCATTGCCATCTCAATCTCCATCCAAATCTGTGAGCTCAGCGAGGATCAAAATACCAAGTATACGAGCACGTGGAGAAGTCTGCAGACTCTACACGAGTTAATTAGTGGGTGTTTTACATGTATACCCCGTTAGTTTTTGATCTCCGAATTCTTATTTGCACAAGAACCCTCTACACCTCAGGATTCTATCCTAAAAAGGATCTTCTCATCTCTATTGGTAAAAGTGGTAGTCCAAACCATAAAGATACCTTAGAAGACATTGACATGTACCTTGGAAAAGTTGGGAGCTTAAGTTCGAGAGTTCCTTGGTTGTGCAAGATGAGTTTGAACAGGGACTAAAATGTAATAGAAGTTTCTTTTCACTTGAATCTCAGGGGCCTGACTGAAAGAAAGCCTTTTAAATTGCATTCTAGAATCAATCATACAACGGGCCAGGCTTTCCATGGGCTGTACAAGCAATAAGGGGTTTTGTCCTTTCTCCATTCATCCTCTATAAATACCAGGCGGCGGAGGGTGATATGAAGTATCCGGATGTTGAGGTGGGGAAACCCAACAAGAGCAACGAGGTGGCAGCTAAGGAGGTGCAACACAAAGCATAAAAAGTTAAGATTAGCAAATTACTAAGTCATTCGTAATTAAGTGTTTCATAAATTAGCATTAACAGTTAAGAGTTGGAGGAGATTACATTGAGTTGATTAAAGGAACCATATTGCGGTCTTTTATCTTAGTTCATGTGGCAGTTAATAATTAAAAATAAAAGATAGGAAAGAGTGTGGAACTTCATTACCAAGCTTAAGCATGCATGGCGTTCGATACGATCGTACGAACAGAAGCGCTACCCTTCTTCCTCATCAATGCGCACAGACTCTCTATCTCTCTCACATTCCTACCTTCCCAAGATCGATCTATAACAACGAAACTAAACAGAAATCTTCTGACCTGGAGACTGTTGGATGCATGTTGTAGAAGGCCTTACCGGATATGGCGATGGCAAAACCGCAACCGCCGCCACATGAGGCGTTCCAGTCATCTGTGCCAAAGGACTCTGGAAGCTTCACAGGGGTTGGCGAAAGCAACGGGGTCTTCTCCGGTGTAGTTCCTGGTAAGTAACCCCACATCAGCATCATCTTCTTCTTCTTCTCCTGCCCCTCACCCATTGAGCTCATCCTTGCTCCTGCTTCTGCCATATACAGAAGATCCTGTATTCTCACTACTGTGGTCTTGGGAAGGCCTGAACTCTGGGGTTTTATAGAAATGTTTGGGGAGCAGAACTGGAGAGACCAACACGTAGTTTTTGTGAAGATTCTGGAAGTGCAAAGCTTCGTACTAACCTTTTCGTATATTCTGCCTTCTAGATATCTTTATTAGTATTATAATGGCCGTAGAGGATACATCTTCCTTATGATGATGCATCTTCCTTCTGATGTCTTTGGTGGTTTCTGTTCCTTACGTTTTCCCCAATTGATCTTCTCGGTCTTTATCTTCTAGACGAAGGCATGCAGAAGTGCAACTCTCCTGGCAAAGAAAATTGAATAAGGATTGTCTCCAATATATCCCAAATTGAGATCATTCGGGTTTCTGTGACCACCAAAGAATCTTATACATGGCATAGCCATATATATGCCATAAAGATACATAGGTGTTCATTCGTTGATAGGTAGGAGGAATTCCTAAGGTATAATAAGTGAAAAACTGGAAGCCTGCCGAGGGGCCAGAGAATATGTAGCTGAGAGAAAGTCGTCTCTAAGGAGGTTCTGCATCTTTCGATGTAGAGAACGCTAGTAAGCAACCAGTGATCTTCCTAAGGTCCACGGTATATAGCAGATCTTTTTCACCACGGCTTCCATTCCTCCCGTTACAAGCCACATGGAGAAGATGCTCCATGTGTGTTTCTTGCTTACGCAGAAACTCTTCTATATACTTTGCCTGGGTCAAACCTTTGACAGTGCAAGTAAACTGCCCGTAATATCATATTGTTCGATGTTTCAACATCGAACTTGGTAAGATCATAGGTTTACATAGATCGAGGTTGATTGCAGTTGGTGTGGGTCGACGTTTGAAGACATCAATTAGAGTTTGAATTCTTACCAACCAAAATTCATGGTCAGGAGCCTATGTCAAAACATCAAGTAGGTGTTTGCCCACTCATCTGTGATGATAAGCTAAACAAAGCAACTGGAAACAAAAAGGTATGTGATGATATGCTAAGAAAAGCAACTGGAAACAAAAGGGATGTTATTCTTCGAAACTCCAACTGAGAATAGCTGAATTTACCTCTCGAAATGCTCTGGTTGACACATCAGAACGCTATATACGGAACTGTGGCGTGCAAGATAAGAACTTCTGTTCATTTGAACCTCAGGGGCCTGATGGCAACGTACTATGGGTCAGATTATAAGGAATCCATTGGCCGTATAAGGAAGATGGGTTCTTGTCCTTTCTCCGTCCATCCATCCATTATAACCACCAGGGTGCCGAGAGAGGTAAAACGAGCGAGAGCGAATAGACATGAGGTGCCCCCGGGTGTTGTGTCATGGCACCAAAACATGCGGCAGCTAATAATTAAAAAAGGTCGGGAAGACTTTGGACCTTAATTACCAAGCTAAAGCATGCATGGCGTTCGAAACGAACGTTACGAACAGAAACGTTTTCCCTTCTTCCCCATCAATGTGCACCCCATCTCTTTCTCAAAACTATGGAACTAAACAGATCTTCAGACCTGCAGACTGTTGGGTGCAAGACATAGAAGGCCTTACCGGCTATGGCCATTGGCGAAATGACGGCTGCCGCCGCACGAGGCACACCAGTCATCTACGCCCAAGAACTCCGGCAGATTCGCTGGGGTTGGTGAAAGCAACGGGGTCTTCTCCCATGGTAAGTAACCCCACCTCAGCATCATCTTCCTCTTTTTCTCCTTCCCCTCGCTACTTTGGTTTGAGGGAAGATTTGACCTCTGTGGGATTTTTATAGTAGCTTTGGGGGAAGAGGATTGCTAGAGAGATCGACATTAGTTTTCGTAAAGATTCTGGAAGTGCAAAGCTTCCATTTCTTCTATTTCAAGGATCAAAAACCAGAGATTAGACATTTTCCTATATTTTGCCTTCTAGATATGTTATATTAGAATTTTAATATGCGTGGAGGATTCATCTTCCTTAAGATGGCTTTGGTAGTTTCAGTTCTTCACGTCTGTCCTAATTGATCTTCTGGATAAAGGCAAATCAACAGGCAGTGGAGCTATTCCCATGCAGAAAGTGCAACTTCATTCCAATGTATTGTGAATAACATCATTAAGGGTCTTGTGACCACCAAGGAGTATATATAATGGCGCAGCTATGTATGCTACACAATGTCCCTAGGCGTTCCTTCTTTGACATGTTGGGACTCATGGGGTATAACTAGTAGGGTTGGGCATTGGGGGTAGGCCGGCCCGACCCGGCCCAAAACCCGACTCGTATAACCCGACCCAAACCCGAACTCGAAATTTAATGGGCGGGCCGTGGGCCCTAAAATGAGCCCATATTGATTATCGGGCCGGGTTTGGGCCAGAGAAGGTCCAAACCCTTTAGCCCGATAGCCCGACCCATTCTAAAGCAAGTATATTCATATCTAGTACGGTATAATTATATCAATTATATTCATGTTCATTCCAAATACCATGTTCTAACTTTAATATCCTTATTCGAGTGTAGAATAAATGCTTAGACACATTAATAATTATATCCATTAGTGGATTGAGGATATTATTATATTAATATACAAGATTATTACATTAATATGCAAGAATGGAATCTGTGTCCTCAAGTGTTACAGCATGTACAACTGTAAGTAACCAATCTGTATTGGGTCATAGTGCCCGCATCTACAATAGAATATGTAATGGTGAATTGTGGTTTAAGTCGCCATATTTTTACCACATTTGTATTTCCAACATACAACTAATGTTAAAATCACAAATTAGTTGGCATGTTTTATAGTTTTAAACATGCACACATGCATAAGAAACAACCATACAAATGCAAGAAGAATGGAAGACATGATATTGGTATACATAGGTGTTAAATTGGGCCGGCCCGACCCGAACCCGACCCATTTTGTTTGGGCCGGGTTTGGGCTTGGGCCTAATTTTTGAAAATAAAATGGGCCTAGGCCCGACCCATTAGCCCATATTCTAAAATGGGCTTGGGCCGGGCCAAGGCGGATCCGGCCCGAGCCCGGCCCATGCCCAACCCTAGTATAAGAAGCAAAACACCGGAAGCCTGTCGAGGGGCCTAAGAATATGGTGCCTAGATTAATACATTTCTAAGGAGATTCTGCATCAAATAAGATGCAGAGCATGTTCTATCTTCTTCAATGTAGAGAAAGGAGTCCGCCACAGGGCAACAGGGCTGTCCTGTCTCATTTTCAATCTTTTTTTTATTTTTTTCAAAAATATCAGGAATTTCATCAAAAACTTGATTATATGCTAAACAAAGCAACGGAAAACAACCTCTGGAAAAGGATGCCATCTTCGAAAGTGCAACTGAGATAGCTGAATCTAAAATTCGGCGATGATATCATCTTCTTTGAATCCGCTAAAGATGATGCAGCAAAACATACTTCTCTTATTTCGGATCCACACATAAATTGGACAAAACACGTCTACCAAAGAAAGGATGGATTGCAGATTAGTCACTTTTCTTCTCCCTGATCTTGACAACCCAGTGCCTAATAAGGAGTAATCAATATATATTCTGGAGAACATTTCATAAATTTCTCTGCGCCTCTCATTCCTAATATTAGCCTTGTGCATGCTCGTTTGATTTTCCTTACCCATCTATTGATTGCCTCGTTGTGAATTCCCTCATGTCATTTCTGTTATGATTATCCTTAGCAATTTTACTTGGCAATGGGTGAGTCACGTCTTTCCAAACAAAATGATCGCTGTTGATCCATAAACCATATGAGATTAACCCTCCTTTCTAGATCTCTATGCTATGTTCACACCAATGGCACAGCTTACTGGTACAGAAAAATAAGAAAAAAGTTGGAAGCTGAGCAAGACCTGGGCAAGAAATGTTCTACGTTTCTGCACCGGCTTCATACAAAAAGGTTATGGTTGTGGCATATACGGCCTTTTATATGGAAAATGGCAAAATTTCAAATATGATCTTTAGATGGGAACTTACTTCGACGGTCTAATAGTTGGCCAGTTGAACAACCACAAAGCACTTCAGATGAATGGCATTTCTGTCAGGGCCATCCATCTCCAACGTCCTGTAAAAAAGTAGAGTAAAAATCAACATGAAATGAAGCCTATCTTATAGAGGCTTTAGGATGGTTCAAATCCTATCATTCTCAAATAAAGAGAAAAAGAAAAGGCAATTATTATTGGTTAATGGATAGCCCCGGTTAAAGGATAGCCCTGGCTGCTAATTTTGGGCTGCATTTGTGCATTTCTTACCGGGATAAAGAGGGTTGTTGTTGTGCTTTTAGGCAATAACCAGTCCAAGGAGTTTAGGAGTGAGAGCCGCATTTTTCTCGCTCCGTCGAAGCATGTGATTGCCCCTATCGTCTGGTATAGTTGCTGTGACTTAAGTTCTTTGTGCTGAACTGCTATTCATATTGTACGCAAGATGTATGATTAAATGTCTGTAAAAGATAGTCAAAGTTTAAAGGCTACAAATTTGATGATGAATGATACAATGATGCTTGGATCATCCAGAGAACCTGACCTGACAAAGGATATCATCATGGAGTTATAGTCCTTGAAGGGATCGTTTACGAAAGGACATGTTTCTTTGCAATTGACATGCAATGGTTCAGCTTTTAATACGAGGAGAACTAGCAATGCTTGCTCTATCAAATATGAGTGGATTATCGACTGTGGTCCGTCCGATCACAGGACATGTGATCCTAAAATGGTTCATGATTATAAATTATCAACTGGAAGAGAGAAAGTTACAAATGCAGACGGGTCTCCAACTGTTATTGGAAAATGAATGATTTATGTTGATTGTTTCCTCCTTACCGATGCATTTCACGTCCCTGACTTTCTAATAAATTTTTTGTTAGTCAGTAAGATTACTAAAGAATTGTATTGCATGTTGATTTTTATCACTATTCGTGTGTTTTAGAAGACTTACGGACATGCAAGAAGATTGGAATTGAATTAGTTGAAGGCAGATTATTATCGTCTTCCAGCTTCGGTGGGTCAAGCCCTTACCTCCAGATGAAAGCTCACCTTGAAAAGAACAACTCCACTTTAGTACGAAAACGGCATGAATATCTTGGTCATATCATTTTTTCTTTTCTACATAAGTTGATGCATGGGATTTTCTCTGGATTATTTGAGGATGATTAGCAATTTGATGTTTGTCTATTTGCAAAGCAAACATGGACTACATTGCATGCATCTACTGATAAATATACTTATGCATTCGAATTAGTGCATTATGATGTTTAGGATTCATCAAGTGTAAAGAGCATGGGTGAACTATATCACTTTCATTGATGATTTTTCAAAGAGTACTAATGTGTACCTTTTAAAATATAGAAGTGAAGTTCCTGTTACTAAAAAGAACATTATAAATATGATAAGCACACAGTATGCAACAAGAGTAAAAATGCTCAAGATTGATAATGCCAAGGAGTAGGGTTGGGCATTGGGCTGGGCCGGCCCGACCAGGCCCAAAACCCGACCCGTATAACTAGGGATGCAAACGGATATGGATATATCCATATCCGATCCGTCACCGTATCCGTTTTATGCAGATTTTGACATCCGTATCCATATCCTTTTTAAAATGGATACTGATATGGATATCGTTTTGATATCCGCAAACATCCGTATCCGTATCCGTATCCGTATATCCGTTTTAGTATATAAATATAGTCATAGATTTATTTTTAACCATATATGACACAATTTTCTACCTCCTTTTACCATATTTATATACTTTTTATGATACAAACACATTTAGTAAATTAATATCATGTGTTTTCCATACAATTCTTATATATTTAAGTCGATTCTATAGAGTATTTTTAACATTACTCGTGTGCGATCAATATCCGTTTTACATCGGTATCTGTTTTTTAAGGATATGGTAAGATAGTTTTAATATCCGTCAATATTCGTATCAGCATCCGTATTCGTATTAAAAAACGGATAAGGATATGGTAATACCTATATCCGTATCCGTATCCGACCGTTTGCATCCCTGCGTATAAGCCAACCCAAACCCGAACTCGAAATTTAATGGGCGGGTTGTGGGCCCTAAAATGAGCCCATATTGATTATTAGGCCGGGTTTGGGCCTGAGAAGGCCCAAACCCGTTAGCCCGATAGCCCGACCCATTCTAAAGGAAGTATATTCATATCTAGTACGGTATAATTATATCAATTATATTCATGTTCATTCCAAATACCATGTTCTAACTTTAATATCCTTATTCGAGTGTAGAATAAATGCTTAAACACATTAATAATCATATCCATTAACGTGGATTGAGGATATTATTACATTAATATACAAGATTATTACATTAATATGCAAGAATGGAATCTGTGTCCTCAAGCGTTAGAGCATGTACAATTGTAAGTAACCAATCTGTATTGGGTCATAGTGCCCGCATCTACAATAGAATATGTAATGGTGAATTGAATGGTGGTTTAAGTCGCCATATTTTTACCACATTTCTATTTCCAACATACAACTAATGTTAAAATCACAAATTAGTTAGCATGCTTATAGTTTCAAACATGCACACATGCATAAGAAACAACCACACAAATGCAAGAAGAATGGAAGACATGATATTGGTATACATAGCTGTTAAATTGGGTCGGTCCGACCCGAACCCAACCCATTTTGTTTGGGTCGGGTTTGGGCTTGGGCCTAATTTTTGAAAATAAAATGGGCCTAGGCCCGACCCATTAGCCCATATACTTAAATGGGCTTGGGCCGGGCTAACTCAAACCCAGCCCGATGCCCAACCCTACCAAGGAGTATATGGAAAGTTCCCTACATGATTTTCTTGATGAGAAGGAAATCATCCATGAAACCTCATGCAGTTACACGCCACAACAGAATGAAATTGTTGAAAGAAAAAACATCATTTATTGAATGTCACCAAGGCACTCCTACCAAAGAATTTTTGGGGAGAAGTTGTCTTGACTATTGCTTATCTGATCAATAGGACACCTTATATCGTAATCGAGTAGAGAACTCCTTTCTCTATCATCTACCACATCCCCTTCCTTCAATTTGGACCTACAGATTTTTAGATGTGTATGCTTTCTTCACAACTCTGCACCAGGTTGGTGTAAGTTGGATCCAAGAGCCAGAAATGCATCTTTTTTGGGTATTTTGGAACACAAAAAGGATACAAATGTTATAACCCCATAGCACGTCGTTTTCATATAAGTGAGGATGTTACTTTCTTTGAAAGTGAGTCCTACTTCTCTAGTAGATTCTCTCAAGGGAGTTTGTGAGTACATATGTTGAGAAAAGTGACAATGAGATTTAGTTTTGTTGGAGTATTCGTTGTATGCGTCATCTGGAGAGATCCATTTACCCCATCCAGAGTTTAATACCACATCAACCACCTGTGGGATGTGGAGACTCCGTGGGTGCTATATTTAGAGCCCCACACCCATGTAGTCCATTGAGAAAGTGCAATGCATAACCTGGCCCTTTGAGGCCTTCTCCCGTGCTTTCATCCCTCTCCTTAGGGAGTAGAGTTCCACGTAAATCCCGTTGTTCTTATTGTTCTTCATCTTTTTCCATGTTTCGCTTCCGCGTGTTTATTTTCTAATATGGTATCAAAGCGAGTCGATTCTCGAGGATTTTATCATATTCTTTGATTCTGTTTGTGATCGATTTGAGAATCGATTTTTTTATGCTTGAAGAAAATTCTATGTTCAATACATAGTTCGTGTTTTGGGTTATGTTCGAACATCGACCATGAACAGTGGCAAGGCTCTTGGGCGGAACCTCTGTCGCTTTCTCCTTTGACGGCGCATCTCCAGCCGTCACCGTGCCTCAACGACGCATCTCTAACAGCCCAAAGCACCGCCAGGAGCCATCAAGCCCTTCTTCGCAAAACTTCAGGCGATCCATGGCCGCAAAGGTTCCAAGAGACGGAGCCCTCATCTCTTGCGCGTTGTACTCAACACACTCCAGGTTACGTGATGCGACTACCAAGGCGGAGCCCCTCCAACAGGCGAGATCGGCAACCAAACCTCCAGGCAGAGATCGGAACCCTCCTCGCGACTCCAGGTGCAGTTTAGACTCGATGGTCAGATTTCGAGTCCTCAGGTTGACTCACACTCCCCCTTTTTTACGGTTTTCCCTCCTCTCTTTTTTTAATCATCATTTTTTTAACTTTATGTACGGCTTTTGTATGTACGTGCCTTTTAAAAAAAACTTCCCCTCTCTTTTTTTAAACCTTGCAGCCTACTTGGGCTTCCAAACAAATAACCCCCTATTTTTTATTTCTAGGTCTACCCTCCCTTTTTTATGGCCTGCACTCAAAAATTTAAAATAAAACAACAGGCCCTTTGGGTTCTCCGAAGGGAACCCCTCTTATTTCATGTGCCACCCCCATGGGGGGCATTTTCTTTGCCACTCGCCGCCAAGGGTGGGATCTGAGGGAGTCGGAGGACTTAGGGGAGACTGCTGATCAGCGGGAGGCAGGGTCGCGAGAGGCTGCTCGCTGCGAAGGTGAGAGAATCTGGGGCGGCGTCGCCTACAATGCGGCTTGGATCAAGAGGGGCGATGCCACGCTGCCTGGAGGCTCTTCGCGATCCTGGAGAGCGCCCTCATCGTCGTCGAACAAGGGGGAAGATGCCTCAATGCGTGATCTGTGTGCAATGGTGCCAGGAGGAGATGATGGGAGCGTGCCTGCTGGTGCGTTCCTCCTGGGACTTCATTTTTTTTAATCTGAACTGATGCGTGCCTTCTGCGTGCTAGAGCGGCAATGCCCCCACGACCCCATGCATTCCACGATTCTATGAAGCCTAATCTCAATGCGTCTCCAGGCACGCATCTACAACTCGTCCCAGCGAACTCCTCCCGGAGCCTTCTTCAAGGAGTTCCAGGCTATCCTTCTTCAAGGCAACAGGCCACCAGGCCCTTCAAGCGACGGCGGTGCCTTGCGCACTCCAGCCCTCATCGCAGCACTGCGTGAAGCCTCACAGGCGTACGGCTCTATCTCCAGCCGATTGTAGGCGACGTTCTCCAGGCACCGCATTACCCTCATGCAGGTGGCCCTCATCGTCTCCCAGTTCTCCCCATGTGTGGTGCATACCCCCTTTGCACGCGCAGATGGCCTCCTTCCTATGCGGTGTGCACCCCCTTGACGAAGCTCCAGGCGGAGCGACGAGCCCTCAAGCGGAGGATCTCCCGACGGCACCTCTAGGTTGAAATGGTATTTCCACATTTTTTTAAACCATGCTAATAATACCGAATCGGTAGAATGGGAATATACACCTCTGAATGACCGAAGAACCGAAGGAGATGCTAGTATAATATAATGAGATCTCCCCCTCCTACATGATCATAAAAGGTTGTATTAAAGTTGCGATCAATTAATAACAATGTAAGTGCCACCACCAGTACCAGAACTAGTACCAGAACTGATAATAAAAGTAGGAATGCTGTCACTAGAATGGACCACACAAAAAATGGTAATTTATGCATAGTCGTTCCAGGTCCATACTTGTTGGAGATAGTTATAAAAACTTCCCTACCAAGAGACTTCTCTTCCATCACCTTCTACAACTACGGCTCCACCCCGATTAGATAAAAGCTTGTGAGTTGGTACATGAGTCCAAGCTGGTGCTAGCCTTATCCTGCATCGCATATGTGGGTGGAGGTGGACATTCCATGAATGACTTTTGATCTACAACTTGATCGGAAGGAGACACAATACATGAATGATCAAGGCGAGAAAACACATAAGACAACGAAGAAATGCAACAACACCACTCATTGTAAGATGCGATGAGCACCAACGATCTTTGTCATCATCGATGGTCGCTTTTTTAGGATCGTCGTGCACCATCGAGCGGCATCCTTCGATCGGGGATGGATGTGTTAGGGAGGAGGGTTTGACAGTTAGCACTCCTCTTAACCACACCATAGTTTGAATAAACTGTGATTTAGTTCAACTCATTAAAGGCCAAAGTAATGGAAGAACACAAGTCCTAATAGTGCAAAAAGGTAGGTCACAACTGATATTCCAAAAAAGTGAAGGGCACAACTGATGATGTTGCAGAAGTTAAAAGAGGCACAAGTGATAAAAATCTAAAACAAAATAATGATAATGTGAAGTCCGGGCTGTATCAATCTCCATTTTTTAAATTGTCTTTGCATTTGATAGTTTTCATTCCTTAAGTTGAAGAACTCTAAACTCCATATCCTCTTACAATGTCATTTGCAAAATCAATGCACCAAGGCATCTCCTTTTGAATGGGGTTTATTAACTCATGATTCATGAATGGCTATATTTCCTTTAATCCATTGTAACACGGCCGTTTTTAAAATTCGTGGAATGTGGAATGTCATGACAAGTCTTCTCCATGTCGATACAGATAGTCCCTTGACTCAAAACCTAAGGTTCTAAATATGATATTAATATCATATTATTAAGAAATTCGGAAAAGGATATATGAGGGATATATTAGGATATGGCAACACTGGTGAAGAAGTGGTTCAAAAAGATGGTTTTTCGTAGATAAAGATTTCCATAGTTCTTAGAACTACACTTTAAATAGGCATGGAGAGGTTATTTAGAATATTAATAATTAGCATACATCCCACACACTCATAACCTCATAGATATTAGATAACTTGATAGTAACTACTAAGTAGTACTTACTAGATCTCCATGCTACTTACTAATTAACTAGTAAAGAAAGTAATTACTTTTTAGAGATTCTAATTAACTTCAAATTTAAATTATAACACTCTATTTTTTTATTTTAAAATTTTTATTTAATAGTAACGTACAGGAATCATGTACAACAAATTTCACATGTTAATCTTAAACTTATAATGGTACTAATGAGTAATGAAAAATTAATTCATCAGAAATAACCATATAAGTTTTAAAAAAACAAGTAATGTGATGTTGAAGAGAAATAGAAGAGTATGAAGAGCAAATCTATCAAAAATCCTATAAACTACATCCTACAGACGACATTTTTAAGTAACTATGCTGTGAATATTTGGTAATTCCATGAATGAATAGTGTGCAACTCAAACAACAACAACAACAAAGCCTTTTCTTACAATTAAGTAGGGTCGGCTACATGGATTCTTCTCCTCCATTCAGCTCTATCTTGGGCCAATCACAGGCTTATATCCACAAAACTAAGATCCCTTCGTATGGTCTCTTTCCAACACTTCTTGGGCCGTCCTCGCCCTCTCTTAGCCGGCTCAACATCCCAACACGCGCATCTCCTAACTGGTGCATCAGCTGATCTTCTTTGCAAATGTCCAAACCATCTTAAGCAGTTTTCTCGCATCTTATCCTCGATCCAACTTTCTTTCTTATTGCATCATTCTGAATCCGATCTTTACGTGTGTCTATCCACACATCCACGTTAACATTTTCGTTTCTGCTACATTCATTCTCTGCACATGTCTATGGTTTACAGGCCAACATTCAGATCCATAAAGCATAGCAGGTCTCATAGCTGCTTTGTAAAACTTTCCTTTAATCTTTAAAGGAATTTTCTTATCTCAAAGAATAGCAAAGGCTCCTCTCCACTTTAGCCAGCCTGCATTTATTATATTAGTAACATCTCCATCAATTTCCCCATCATGTTGCAGAATAGATCACAGATATCTAAAGGAATCTCTCTTCTGAATGTTATCGTCACCAATCTTCACCTCGATTCCTTCACCATTGTTTCCTTCAAAGGTGCACTCCATATATTCCGTCTTAGCCTACTTATACGAAATCCTTTAGTCTTCAACTCATGTCTCCAGACCTCAAGCTTCTCATTTACTCCATCTCTAGTCTCGTCAATTAACACAATATCATCAACGAATAACATACACCAAGGTAACTCATCCTGAATGTGAATGGTCAACTCGTTCATAATCAAAGTAAAAAGAAATAGACTTAAAACAGAACCTTGATGTAAACCAATGTTGATGTCAAAATATCCAGTCTTCCCAGACGGGGTCCTTACACAAGATAAAGCCCTATCATACATGTCCTTTATGAGGTTAATGTATAGCACAGGTATTTGTCTCTTCTTCAACGCTCTCCACAATATCTTTCGTGGGATAGAATCATAAGCCTTCTCCAAATCAATAAAGATCATGCGGAGGTTCTTCCTTTCTGCTCTATAAATCTCCATTGTTCTCCTCAGCAAATGGATGGCTTCAGTCGTTGAGCGACCTGCCATGAATCCGAATTGGTTTTCTTTTACATTAGAAATTTGCCTCAACCTTCTTTCGATCACATGTTCCCAAATTTTCATACTGTGACACATCAGCTTGATACCTCTATAATTTGAACAATTTGGAATGTCTCATTTATTCTTATAAAGAGGCACCACGATACTCCTCCAATCTTCAGGCATTTTCTTGCTTCGCCAAATAACAGTGAATAGATTCGTTGGCCAAGTCAAACCACGCTCACCTAATACTTCTACAGGGATGTCATCCGATGCTACACCTTTTCGAGGTCTCATAACCTTCAAAGCCTCCTCTACTTCCTTTCTTTGTATCCGTCTATAGCATGCACGATTCAAGTAACTTTCACTAAAAGCTAGATCTCCCAAAGTGATATCTCTATTTCCTTCCCCAAAGAAAAGTTTATGGAAGTACTGCTCCCATCTAGTCTTTTTATCCTTCTAAGTAACAAGCACATGACCTTCCTCGTCCTTAATGCATCTCACTTGAGAAAGGTCTTTGGTTTTCTTTCTCTTGCTTTGGCCAACCTGAATATATCCTTCTGTCCCTCCTTAGAGTCGATTTTTATAAAAAACTTCATAAGCTTTTGACTTAGCTTCGCTTACGGCCTTCTTTACTTCCTTCTTCGCTATTTTGTAATTTATGACAGTTTCCTCTGTTATATACTTAGACATAGCTTTAAAGCAAGCTCTTTTTATTTTTAGCTTCTCTTACACCCCTTCACTCCACCACCAAGCCTCCTTTTGACATGGAGCTCCTCCCTTTGACTCGCCTAGCATCTCTTTGGCTACCTTTCGGATACAAGATGTTACTGCCTCCCACTAATGCTACAATCCCAAGATAAGTCTTCTAAAACCTTCTCCCTGAAGTTCACTTGCTTCAATGGAAGATTCCACCATCTAGTTCTAGTTATCTTAGAAACCCTCCTTTTCTTTACCAACCCTTTCATTTTTACATCCAAGACTAACAAACGGCGAAAGGGAAGGGCGACAGAGGTCGTATTTTTCGGACATCATTTGAACATAGCTGATATTTTAGTCCCTAAATAGGCCGAAATTGCATCTTGCATCCCTTATTTGCATTAAAAATTCCAAAAATAGACCGCCTCGAAAACCGTGCACGAGTCTTGATAGACATAACTCTAGGTCGTTCCTTTGCCTCCTTGTGATAGACCTTAGGACTTGTCCAAGTAAAATAAACATAAAACCACTTGATTGAAATTGATTAAATATTTGTGTTTATTTCTTGACCGATTCCCATCGCTGCCTACAACGAACGACATTATTTTTAAGCACGGGCAAAGATAAAAATAACTTTTTAAAGCCGCGATTATCGGACTCGTCAGCGGGCGACTAGGATTTCTTCAATTATATGTGTGTCCACTTCTCAATGGTGGATGATGCTTCGCTTGCAGACAATGGAGATTAGATCTATGTTGGAGATCTGAAGGTTGAGAGTGGCACGATCCACAGCTGTAGGAGCTCTTGGAGATGGTTCTTGATCGGATGGTGGAAGCACTAGCTGGAAGAACAGACAAAGAACTCAAGCTCGAGGAACTTCGATCTCCATTACAAGGTGACTCAGTTACCTGAGCGGCTCCCAGGTGGTTCAAAAGTGAGTCGATGCTCCTCCACATAAGTGGGAGGTCTAAAATGGATCCAAGACCCATCGATGGAGTCCTGGTGTTCGAAGGAGGGAGGCTGACCTTGAGCTGCTTCAACTGAACAAAAACCAACCCATAAGGGGTCCTTGAGCACTCAAACTTGCATAGTTAGCATAGGAACAACAAGGTGAATGTTTGGGTTTGATTTGGGTGGAAACGAGGTGAGGTGGAGTCGGAGCGAAGCTCTCTGACGAGCGACGGAGTAGGAGAGTCGATCTCATTATTCAGAGAGACTCAAGATGGATGGATTGGTCGAAGAAGCAAAGAGGAATGATATGGAAGCGATAAGTGCATCAGAGAATGACTGAAAACGATGAAAGTGTTTTCAAAAGCTGAAGCTCCGGTGAACTTCGATCTGAGATTTAACGGACTAAAATTGGAATTAAGCAAATCTAAGTCCTAATCTACGCTACTACTACAATTTGGAGAAGAAAATATTAAACTATGGCTCTACCTCTACGAAGATTGATCCAAGAGGAGCTGTGATGGAGATGGTCTGTGAGCTCGGATCTCATGCTCCAGGCCTCTTCCTCCACGTTAAATTGCTTGACTTGCTTCCTATTGTTACCATGGAGCTCTGGTTCAAAGAAATATGGGGATTTTGATTCTAACGAGGGATCAAAATTCAAATGAGATTTGGTTAGAGGTATATGTATAGGAGGACCTTTGACTAGGGTTTATACTCGAGGCATTGATCTATTGATCGAGGAGACGATGGCATGCAAAAGAACAATGATGGAGGGATAAAAGTTAAGAAGGGCTCGAGAAGATTTGTTACATAATTGGAGTGGAAAATCGAGGAAGAAAGTAAGTAAACAAGGTCTGACAATCCTAGGGTGCAGTGGAGAAAACAACAAAATGAGAATAATTGCAGGAAGGCCCTTCCTCCCTTAAGTTTTTATCAAAAAGTTTACTTGGAGGAATTATTCAATTTAAGTGAAGGAATACAAAAATTGCAGGGACGTCCCCCAATTGAAAAGAACTACAAACGTAATGTTGAAAGATCTAATTGCAGGTTACAATCTCAAAGACGACGTCTCCAACGATGCACCTACATCAAGCAATTCGTCGGGAGACGAATTTTTAAAAGTGGGGGAGAGTTGATGCAACGTGGGGCCCAAATATAGGGCCAAATATTTATTTATTTTTAATTATCAATTTTATTTACGTTTTTAAGTTGTCGTAATTGTTTGATTAAATAATTGAGATCGCCTGTGATCTCAACGTTTATTCGTAGATTTAATTTGGTCAATTAATTAGTTAGAGTCCAATTAGGGGTCAATTTGAATTTTAAAATTTGTCAGAGTCAAATTAGGATAAGTTAGTTGTCAATTTTAATTAATTTCTATTTTTGTAACCCCATCTCTCCCATGGTTATTAAGGCGGCAAGGCGACAAGGCGTTTATCCTGGACGCCTGGGCGCCTAGGCGTGCCTAGGCGTCTAACAAAATGTGACCTATATCGCATTTGAGACATGCGACATCTAATTATTAAAAGCAAATGGATGTCGCATGTCTCATATGCGACATCCTTTTTTTAAGAATGTCGCATTTTGGAGATGCGATATCAATTAATATATTTTTAAGAAAAAAATACAGTAAGTATTGGATTTATTTTTCTGTCAAGACCTTTTGTATTTATAAATACATAGTAACTAGAGTGTTAGAGTAATAAATATCGTTTAACCAAACATTAGTGATTAATCACAAGAATCAAGAATCACAACACATAAAGGAATCAGAACATAGATAAATAAACAAGCTATGTTTGGCATACAGACAAATTGTTTGGCAAAAAAAGTGGAAAATGTACTAAAAAAACAGACAAATTGTTTGGCATAACAAAACATTTCAAAGACTGAAATACAATAATCTAATACTGCAATGCTTCAATCATCATCATCACACAGGTTAGTTTCTTCTTCATGTCCATCTTGCTCTTGGCCATCATCATTAAGATCCATCCAATCATCTTCCTCGTCTTCTTCCTCCTCGTCGTCCGAAACATGAGGAGGTACATATTCTCGCCTAATCACATGTGCACCACGAGTACCACGACGACCACGGCCACGAAGACCACCACGTGCTGAAGTGCTTGGTTGTGCTTGTGGTTGACTCCTTCTTGGACGAGAACTTTCATATGCTTGAGAAGCACATAATGCTTCATCAATGACCCTCAGTGTAAGCCCCGGTACAACCTCTGGTTCCACGTAAAGACCTGTCATCCATTCACTTGACCAATCTAACTCTGAAAGAGCAATTGGATCAAAATCTTTTGCTAAATTCCCGAGCCTCCTATTTTTGAATCTCTCTTAAAGTTGCTTGTTGTATTGGATGTAAACAAGCTTGGAAAGTCTATCAACCTCCAACTTATTCCTCCTCTTTATGTGGATCTGCACATTAATTCAAGTATTGCGTAAATTTACAAGTATAAAGTTGGCATTTATATTTGTAAATTTATAAGTGTTTTTGATACATACAAAGTCAAAAGCACTCCAATTTGATATCAGTCCATGCATCACACATAATCGTGCATCCATATGTCCTCCAATGGCTTTCATGCTTCACCTGCAAATCTTTGGTCCTTGCATATAATCTTTCAAGTAGGGGCTTTCGCAATTGGTGATAAGATGGAGGAACAAATCCTCTCCCAACTTGGACAATTGCCTCCACTGCCACCTCAAAAGCTTCTCGTTGTGCAACATTAAAAGGGATGCCACCTGTATAGAATAGCTCAGCTATGGCATCATATGCCACCTGGGTAGCATCCTTTTTTAAAGCAAACTCAATTGTAGTTTGTTGTGCTTCACCACGAGCCCTTGCTGCCCTCCTTTGTGCCACAACCTCCCATGGGCTAGCAGAACTAAACGAGTCCATAGGACCCTTGCCGTGTGGATCCTTCCGTACAGGTGGCCTATTTGCAGAACATGAACCAGAACCAGATTTAACGTTTTTACCTGTTGTAGCCGTAGGATGTGAGTCATCCAAGATGACTACATGTTCACCATGATCACCATCATCTGCATCTGGAATGTTTGAATCAACTCCACTATATCTGTAATCAACGACTATCTTCCTCTTCTTGTTACGATTTTTGAAGTCAGCCATCTCTTTCTTAATCTCTATAGTGGCTTTTCGACACATAGATACATCTCCATAACCACCAATCAAGTGTTCTTTCTGCCTTTTGATTCCACCATTAGTAATGTGGCCGCACAATGCACATTGCACCTTATTCTTGTCTAGTGTATTCGGCCAAAAAGAGTACTTCCAACCAGGATCCTTCGATGCCGCTTTCAAGCATGGATCATTCATCTTGTCGGTGAAGCGGGGATCAATTTCTCCAAGCCTTTGCACAGTAGATGGGGTTGGTGTAGTAGTGGGATTAGGAATGGCATCCCCATCCAAGGATTCCATTGAAGTCATTCTACAATGGAAGAGCAAGAGAACGCACGGAGGCTGTTGGAGCAGGAGGGAGGCCACTGGAGGAGGTAGGGAAGTCGCCGGAGGAGGAGGGAGGCCGTTGGAGGAGGAGGGAGGCCGCTGGAGGAGGTAGGGAGGCCGCTGGAGGAGGAAGGAGACCGCTGGAGGAAGAGGGCGTCTGTTGGAGGTGGTAGGGACTCGGGAGGATGCCGGAGGAGGATGGAGGCCGTCGGAGGAGGAGGGAGCCCGCTGGAGGAGCTAGGGAGGCGACTGCGGAGGAGACAGGGGCGATGCAAGGGGTTTCTCTGCTAAACACGTAATGAGGGTCGGGTTGAATGCGGTGGGGTAATACAGGGTATGTTCGTATATCGCATTTCCAATATGCGACATGTATATCGCACTTTAAAAATGTGTTATGTATATCGCAATTTCTAAATGCGTTATGTATATCGCATTTTGAAAATGCGATATATGTGTAAGTACGCATAAAAAAAAGTCGCCTAGGCGGCGCCCAGGCGCGCCTTGACGCCCAGGCGACCCAAGGCGTGCGCCATTTTTAATGAAAGCAAGGCGTGCTTTCTAGGCGCACGGCTTGGGACGCCTGGGCGCCTAAGCGGCCGCCTAGGCACGCCTAGGCGTACGCCTTAACAACAATGATCTCTCCTATATAAAGAGATGGTAGTCCAATGTTTTAGTCAGTCAAGTATTATTAAAAATTGAGATTTTTATCTCCCTCTCTCCTCTCCTTCTTCTCTCCACGCGATCTCCGCGGTTCTCCTCCTTCAACCTCTCGTATTCCCGGCGAGTTCTCTTCTCAACCCTTCTATTTTCTCTTCTCAATCCCTCTCTTTCTCCTACCAAAAATCCACCAAAAAAATTGTTATTTTCGACGTCGCGCAATTTCAATTTTTCATCATTTGGTATCAGAGCATGGCAACCGAATCGTCCCTACGATTTAACGATCCGGTCAAGTATTGGCGTTTGAAGTTTAATCTCAGCCATCTATCTCATGGTTCGCGCTCGCAATCACGTTCAAAGAAGTTCCGGCAGCGACTTATATCATGCCTCAAGGTCCAAGCATGGTTAGTCGCACAAATCGACGAAGAATCATCCGTCAATGACAAAATTCAGACTATTTTTGTTGCTGTTCAACCAGATTTAAGTCCAAAAAAAGAAGGTATTATCATTCCAGATGGAGATTCAGTTGTTACAACTGCTATACAAGAAGAAGACAGAGGTTCGGGTCCTGTTTTTGACGAAAGTCCCTACGAAGAAGGCCACAAACTCATCGATCTTCCGGTAATGGAATCTATGGTCCAAGTAGGTCCCCATCCTCCTCGGCACGCACTCCCGCTGGCCCCGCATCACGCCACTGCTCTGCCCCCATACAGCCCCTCTCGCCCACAGTTCTTCCTCGCCACCGCGCCCGCCTACCCCTTCCCCGATCCCTATCTTTCCAGCCACGTCGCGACCTCCCCACCACCACGGTTGCTGCCGCACCGCCAAGTCACAACTGCCATCGCCCCCCAACTGCCGCTACCTTCGGGCGAGTACAGCCACCGTCAACACAACCCGCACCATCTCCCGCACCGCCAGAAGCGATCTGCACCCCTGTCGTTTCCCTCTTGTGCCATCACCGCGCATATCCTCCACCGGCATCACCCAGCTGCCGCGGCCAAGCACCACCACGCGAGATCCCCACGCCGCCATCGCCTGCGCTGACACCCTTGCAGCCGTGGTGGCGGCAATTTGAAGGGCAAAACCCTAACAAGAGGGCCGGCATCCATGGGATTCGACTCCCGTAAGATGTGGAGAAAACAACAAATTGAGAATAATTGCAGGAAGGCCCTTCCTCCCTTAAGTTTTTATTGTTGACGCATATTGAGTAACTGTATCTCTTTGTTATTTTATTTTCTTGTTATTCTCTTTATGTAATTTACCCATAGGCTACTCTCCTATATAAGAGAGCCTAGGGCTATGGAATAGAATCATCTCATTCACGTTTCCCAACATGGTATCAGAGCGACAGTCCTAGACCGGAGTTCTCGAAACCTAACCCTAACCCTAACCCTACCCGCCGGCCTCTCTTCTCTCTCTCTCTCGGATCGGCGCCGCCTAGCCGATCGGTGATCGACTGTGCGCATCGCCTCTCGCCTGGGCGCATCGCCTCTCGAGCGCCTCTCGCGCCTGTGCGCATCGCCCAGCCTCTGTGTGCGTCACCGCACACCTACGCACAGTCCCGTGCATCGACTGCGCGCATAGTCGCGAGCTCCTGTTCGCGCGCATAGCATGATCGCGTGCATAGCCTCCTGCGCGATTGTGCGTACTGTCACGCGCACAATTGCGTGCGCTAGTGCTCGCGAGATTCACATACAGGAATGCGACGATGGTGGGTGTGTTTCTCGCTGCACTTGATCCAGAATATGAGGCAGCACGTTCACAGATTTTGGCGGACTCGACTATTCCTCCCATGGAGGAGGCTTTTCACAGATTGAGTAGGATCACAGTACCTTCAGCAGCTGCGAGTCAGAATCCCTCAGCCATGGCGGCCAACAGAGGCCGTGGTTCTCATTACCAGGGCCGTGGACGTACTCCCCGTGGAAGGGGTGGCCGCACTAGGCCAACATGCTCATATTGTCACCGAGTCGGACATACTGAAGATACATGCTACTCAAAGCATGGATTTCCTGCATCCGCACGAGCCGCTGAGCAGATAGAGCCCCCGTCTGCTGCTACACTGGATCAACGATTTGATGATCTAGTTGCCCGTCTCAAGGGCATTATTCCACCATCCGGTCCAGCACCGACTACAGAGAACCATACTGATGATGCTGCTTCTACCTCGGCCTCTACTAGTACTTCAGGTAGTCCACTTGCACTCCACAGTAGTAGATCTGATACACTGCCATGGATCATGGACTCCGGCGCTACACATCATCTATGTGGCAACCAGAGTCTACTTACAGGATACACTCAGATCCCTCCAGGACGGACAGTAGTTATTGCCAATGGCACGCATTCTCCTATCACGGGTCAGGGGGAGATTAGATTGACGTCTTCTATGCAGCTCAAGAATGTTTTGCATGCACCGCATTTTTCTATGAATCTGTTGTCAATTATTCAGATTACGAAGGATCTTCATTGTCGAGCTATTTTTGATTCATCTTCATTGATTTTTCAGGACATCCGTACGGGCAACGTGATTGGTCATGGCTATGAGCAAGGAGGCCTTTATCGTCTGAACCAGATCCCGTTTGCCGGAATCACAGCTTCTCCCGCAGAACAAGTGTCTCCTCTCCTGTGGCATCTGCGTTTTGGTCATTTACCGCTTCAGAAGTTGCGTCTAGTCCTACCTTATAGTCTTTCTCACACACCTATCCAGTGTGAGGCGTGTCAGTTGGGAAAACATCACAGGTCATCTTTTCCCAGTAGTCAAGGTCGGAGTAGTAACTCCAAGTTTGAGTTGTTTCATGTCGACGTCTGGGGTCCGAGTCGTGTTCCCGATCATCAGGGGCACAGGTTTTATATTGTATTTGTGGATGACTTCTCTAGAGCATCATGGGTATTTCTAATGAAAAATAAGTCTGAAGCTGGAAATATTATTATTCACTTTCTAAATGAGATTCAGAATGTTTTTTCCACAACTGTCAAAATTATGAGAAGTGACAATGCCTTAGAGTTGTGCACCAACAATCTAGCCAACTACTACTCCTCTAAAGGAATTGTTCACCAAACATCCTGCGCTCATACGTCTCAACAAAATGGGGTTGCAGAAAGAAAACACCGTCACCTACTTGATGTCACAAGGTCACTTCTCATTCAGAGTCATGTCCCGTATTCTTACTGGGGTGATGCAGTCCTCACTGCATGTTATCTTATAAATCGTATGCCCTCGTCCAAGGTTGCAGAAGTCGGCAGTCGGTACTCGGTCGGCAGGGTCACTGACTAAGGATTAATCGGCAGTCGGGAGAGTAATCGGATTTAGTCGGGCATTAGTCGGTTTTGAATTTTTTAATTATTTTAAATATATAAATCAAGTTTTATAACATATACTCTCATTTATATTCATATATTTAGCAATTTTAATATTTTTGAGAGCTTAAAAAATTATAGCAACAAAAGAAAAAACGAAGCAAGTTAAGAACAAAATGTTTGGTTCATAGCACGGACAAAATGTTAAGAACAAAATGTTTGGTACATAACACGAGTTGAAGTTAGAAATAAATTAATACAAAGCTAATCAATAACCACAAAAGGTAAATAACCTAAGTTACCTAAGTATCATGCAAATCAACAAGAAGTATCTAAGTTAACGAACATTAGGCGTAATAAACACAATTCTAATCTTATATAAGTTAACCAACATGAAATTAAATCAGAAAGTTTTAAGTAAAATTATCCAGGATAGTATATTAATTAGTTGATGTTTTATATCTAGATGAAAAACTATAATTTAAAGTACAGAAGTATACATAATTTTCTTATAATTTTTATTTAACATTTTTAGTGTTTTTTGTTTTTATATTTTTAATTTATTTGTGAGTTATACTTATTAGCATGTAACCTTAAGTATCTCATCTTATTGTCTAACAACAAGCCTTAAATCTCATCTAATTCTAAACGGGTAATCGAGTTTATGGTTTGCGCCGAAACATATATCCGAAATCCCTAAGCAAAAGTCAGCTGAGAAATCTCTATGCAAAAGTCGGCCGACTAGTCGGCCGAGTAGGCCGACTAATCGGGCGATTAATCGGGTCTGACCGACTATTGGCCGATTTGGCCTAGTCGAGTCGGGTACCCCCCCCGACTCGACTAGTCGGACCGACTAGTCGGCCTAGTCGGCCAATTTTTACAACAGTGCCCTCGTCTGTCTTGAATGAACAGGTTCCTTTTTCACTTATTTATCCTGACAAGGATCTGTTCACTCTTACCCCTCGTGTGTTTGGGTCAGTCGCATTTGTCCATCAGTTGTCGCATGGTTCTGACAAGCTCTCTCCTAAGGCTGTCAAGTGCGTCTTTGTGGGGGTACTCCAGAACTCAAAAGGGGTACAAGTGCTTTGACCCTGTGCGTCGGCGGTATATGATCAGTGCAGATGTTACATTCTTTGAATCCATTATGTATTTTTCAGAATCCGGGAACATGCAGCCACCACCTATATCTCCTGAAACCGTATTCATGGCACCACCGACATCACCACCGCCACCACCACCGCCATCAACAGTATCCCCGTTACCATTCCATTACACCCGCAGGCCGCATCCAGCTCATGGTCCTGACCAGGCAACTAGCTCGCCTATGGTATGTAATGAAAATATTAATGTTGATGGATATGACGACATTTCTCAGCAGGATGCATTACAGGAGCATGGTGATACCACAAAGGATCTGGATGTTCCAATCGCTCTACGCAAGCCGAAGAGAAGCTGTGCCAAATATCCAGTATCAGCAGCTGTGTCTTTTGAGAGGCTATCTGGACACTTCAGGACGTTTGCATTGGCACTTTCAGCTACAGACATTCCACGGAACCACCATGAGGCTTTGCAAGATTCTAGATGGCGGCTAGCAATGGAGGAAGAGATGGCGGCACTTCAGTCTAGAGGAACATGGAGCTTGGTTACTATACCTCCAGATGTCAACCCGGTGAGTTGCAAATGGGTGTTTACAGTGAAACACGATGCAGATGGCTCCATTGACAGGTACAAGGCACGCCTAGTTGCAAGGGGATTCACACAGACATATGGGGTAGACTACCTTGACACGTTCTCCCCTGTGGCGCGTCATTCCACTCTGCGGATCCTGTTATCAGTTGCAGTTACTAGAGACTGGCCACTCTATCAACTAGATGTGAAGAATGCATTTCTGTATGGAGACCTGCAGGAGGAAGTCTACATGCAACAGCCACCAGGTTTTGCTGTTGAGGGGGAGTGTTCCAAGGTTTGCAGATTACATAAGGCCATCTATGGCCTTAAGCAGAGCCCCAGAGCATGGTTCCAGAAGCTGTCAGATCTCTTTGAGAAACAAGGATATAAACGCTCCAATGCTGATCATTCCTTGTTTGTACAGAAGACGGCGAGAGGTATTATTGTAATCATGGTTTATGTTGACGATATCTTGATTACAGGTGATGATGACCAGGGCATTAAGCAGGCAAAGGAAAGGCTGGGGACCGAATTTGTCACCAAGGACCTGGGAGACCTTAGATATTTTCTGGGGCTGGAATTTGCCAGAAATTCGTATGGATTAGTCATGTCACAGAGAAAGTATGTTACAGATCTACTGAGTGAGACAGGTATGCTAGGGTGTCGACCTGCTACGACACCAATGGACCCTAGTATGAAGCTGTATGATGATGACACAGAGGAGGTGGACAGGAGAAGATATAGAGAACTGGTAGGCAAACTGTTATATGTCACGATCACTAGGCCAGATATATTATTTGCAGTGAGCCGTGTGAGCCAGTTCATGGAGCAGCCACGCCAGGTGCATATGGATGCAATACACATGATACTTAGATATCTCAAATCTGCTCCAGGTAAAGGTCTGCTATTCAAGAAAGGAAAGGGGATTTCTATCTCAGCATGCGCAGATGCAGACTATGCATGATGTCCTAAGGATAGGAAGTCCACCTCAGGGTATGCTGTCTATGTTGGAGATGCCCTAGTCTCATGGAGGAACAAGAAACAAACTGTGGTAGCTAGATCCAGTGCTGAATCCGAATATAGGGCTATGGCCCAGGCTACTACAGAGATGATGTGGGTGAAAGCGGTGCTGACAGATTTATGCTTAGATGTACCACTTCCTATGAACTTGGAGTGTGATAATCAGGCTGCTTTGTTCATTGCAAACAATCCTGCATTCCATGAACGGACCAAGCATATTGAGGTGGACTGTCACTTCATACGTGATATGATTCAGAAAGGATTCATTGCCACATCTCATGTTACTTCAGAGAACCAGACTGCAGATATATTCACCAAGGCATTGTTACGAGGTCCATTTCAGAAGTGTGCTTCCAAGCTGAGCATGATTGACATCTATGCTCCATCTTGAGGGGGAGTGTTGACGCATATTGAGTAACTGTATCTCTTTGTTTTTTATTTTCTTGTTATTCTCTTTATGTAATTTACCCATAGGCTACTCTCCTATATAAGAGAGCCTAGGGCTATGGAATAGAATCATCTCATTCACGTTTCCAACATTTATCAAAAAGTTTACTTGGAGGAATTATTCAATTTAAGTGAAGGAGTACGAAAATTGCAGGGACGCCCCCCAATTGAAAAGAACTACAAACGTAATGTTGAAAGATCTAATTGCAGGTTACAATCTCAAAGACGACTTCTCCAACGATGCACCTACATCAAGCAATTCGTCGGGAGACGAATTTTTAAAAGCGGAGGAGAGTTGATGCAGCGTGGGGCCCAAATATAGGGCCAAATATTTATTTATTTTTAATTATCAATTTTATTTACGTTTTTAAGTTGTCGTAATTGTTTAATTAAATAATTGAGATCGCCTGTGATCTCAACGTTTATTCGTAGATTTAATTTGGTCAATTAATTAGTTAGAGTCCAATTAGGGGTCAATTTGAATTTTAAAATTTGTTAGAGTCAAATTAGGATAAGTTAGTTGTCAATTTTAATTAATTTCTATTTTTGTAACCCCATCTCTCCTATATAAAGAGATGGTAGTCCAATGTTTTAGTCAGTCAAGTATTATTAAAAATTGAGATTTTTATCTCCCTCTCTCCTCTCCTTCTTCTCTCCACGCGATCTCCGCGGTTCTCCTCCTTCAACCTCTCGTATTCCTGGCGAGTTCTCTTCTCAACCCTTCTATTTTCTCTTCTCAACCCCTCTCTTTCTCCTACCAAAAATCCACCAAAAATGTTATTTTTGACGTCGCGCAATTTCAATTTTTCATCACTTCAGTTCCTCCCTGACCTCGCCATCTTCCTCCCCCCCCCCCGACCTCTGCCTCCTTCTCCAGGTATGTCGACCCCTCCCTCTCAACCTGGATTTTTTGTGCTTTTGAACCTCGGTTCTAGTGGTTCTCAATTGTCCGACACTTGATTTTTATCCAATTCAAAGATTTGGGATCTTGTAATGTTTGTTATTATGTATTGGTTCTCCTATTATTGTAGGCTGAGAAATATTTCACACCCATCCTTATATGTACATATGCATATATAAAAAAAATTAATTTCGTATAAGAGACTGGATGCTGTGATTGGGGATGGATTTCAGTCAATTGTATTTTCATGGATGTTTAAGATATGATTATTATTCAAATGATGCATGCATTGCACATGATTTATATCTGAGAATGCTCCTTGTGGGTACTATGATTGCGAATCCTCCTTGAGCTTGCTTGGTGTTGTAAAGTTAGATGAATTTTTGAGCTTTTGAACTCTCGGTTCTGTAGTTTCTCAACTATTTGACACTTGGATTTTGATCTGCTTCAAAGCTTTAGTTGTTGGATCCCTGATTCTGTGGTTTCTCAATTGTTTGGCATTGGATTTTGATTCCAAGCTTTGAGATCTTGTTATGTGCGTTGGTATGTGTTGGAATGTTAACATGCACTTATTTCTCAATTGATGCATGCATAGCGCATGATTTGCATCTGAGCATGTCCTTTGTGGTTGTTGTGATTGCAAATCCTCATTGAGCTTTCTTGCTTCTGTCAAGTTATAGGATTTTTTAACTTGTTGGATCCCTGATTCTGGTGGTTTCCTAATTATTTGACATTGGATTTGTCTGATTACAAGCTTTATGTGCTAGAAGTTTCACATGCTCTTATTTCTCATTTGTTGCATGTACAGAGATCCAATAAGGAGAATTATCAAAAAAAATCCTTATGTACAGAGATCACACGGATATAAGGCTAGGGCATCAACATTGCTCCTGACGTTGGAGTCCTTAGTTATAGAGAAGGTGTTCATGGTAGACATAATAAATGTGATGGAATTTTCAGAAGATTCTTTGTTAAGAAGCTGAAGTAAATCCATTGGCAACTTCGGAGAATGAGAGATTGATTGTGCACTTGACGGGTGGATCAACTTCGACGCACGAGATTGTCGATGACCTGGTATGTGACAAGCATGTGATAATGTAGTCAATTATGCACACTAAACTCTATCATCATGGATTTTGAATTTTTAATATTCTGATGGAAATTTTGATGCGTGTAAATGACTATGATATGTTAACTTTTTACTGTAGCTTCAAACTTACCTAATCTAATAACAGCCAATCGCTTTAACTAACTTTCAAACGTTATTCATTATTTTGTCAGGCGAACAAAGAATATCGTTTACCTGCTCTTATTCCTCCTTATTCTCATTATTCATATCCTCCATCCGAACAGAGAATAGACCATTGTTCTCCTTATTCCCCATCCTTATTCTTACTTATTCTCGAATCGAGAGTCCTCTAGAGTAGACAAGGAGGGTACTAGTTTACCCAGTGTAATCAAGCAACGAGGTTAAGTGCCATCAAGCATGGACGAGGTCGCGAGAACTTCAAATTTGATTATTACATTCTAAGTACAAGGCCCCCATCATTCAAGACATTTTCGTTGTAAACACCTAAAGATATTTTCGTTCCAATACTTCAACAAGAGCATATATTACCTTCCCATTCTTTTTAACTTGAGAAACTCTAGCTTTGGATGTCTCATTTGTTATTGACATATCGACATTCAGGCTCAAAACACACACACACACACATTTCTCTCAAGTGACATCAGCGTGATGCGCTTGTGCTAAATTGGATGAAGGACAAGGTTAGCCTTTATCTTGAGATAAGGAGGCTCTTTTCCTAAATAAGCATCACGAGATTAAGGGTTTGTTTGGTTGCTGGGTTGGGGTGGGTTGGGATAACCTGATTGGAATAGTAGCTATTTGGGATGGTTATGAGAGTTGAAGAATGTTGGAATAAAGAATATGGTGTGATGTCACTATGATTTATAATAGAATTCCATCCTAAGAAAAGAAATGGGTAAATCGGATTACCTCGGGATAATCCGGAGGTAACCCGTTACCAAACGAGCTCTAAGTTATCACATCATATTAATACCATTCATTATTTATATATTTACCATTTTTTCTTCTTTTTTTACATCAGCACTGTGACCTCATTGCCGCCGTTTTGGGTTCAGCACATTTTCCAAAACTTATGATGATAAACTTATGTCGCTCTCTTGGGTATGAAAACGCGAGAGAGAGAGAGAGAAATCCAGTTTGGAAAAGAGAAAATCTGAATCCGTCGTAAAGGACAAGAATGCGAGTTGAGGAGATAACGTGATAAGGTCAAAATTCCCGTCTCGGAAAGAAGGGAGAAAAATTCGTATGGGCCGTATGTCTCGAATCTTATCCGCGGCATACGGTGCATGTTTTTGTATTTAGTTATGTACCGTGCCAAAGCCGCCTTTTCAAAAGGCGGCTTCCATTTGAGTCAAAGCCGCCTTTTGAAAAGGTGGCTTTGGTGTTGTGAATTGAAGCCGCCTCTTCAAATGGCGGCTTCCTGTTCAAATGCAACCTTTGGATCTTGTGTGTATGCACCGTTCGATCTCATATTTTGGCTCAAATGGAAGCCGCCTTTTGAAAAGGTGGCTTTGTCACGGTACATAACTAAATACAAAAACATTCACCGTATACCGCGGATAAGATTCGAGACATACGGCCCATACGAGTTTTTCTCGGAAAAAAGGAATATGGACTTTGGATTTAGGGCTGTTATTTCAGTGCCGCTTCAATCCAACTATTTTCGAGCCAATTAGATTTATGCTTAAGAACTTAACCAGAGATTTATCCCAACGTGAAGTCTCCACTATCCCGTAAAGTAAGTTATGAGTAAGGGTGTTGGAAAGCTCAGGCTCGAATAGCCCGACTCAAACTCAACTCAATAAAAGCTTGTGAGTAAAGCTCAAAAAGTTATTAAGTCCGGGTTAGATAGATGTCTCGTTAAGGTTATCGAGTAGAGTTCGTGTCACGGTCCGTCTCTCTATCCGAGAGAGCGCAGCAAGAAGCTAAATGTAAACCTCATTTTAATGCATTATTCTCGTATAATCTTTTCCATAAAATTTCGACAGTGCTTTCTCTAAAATATGAATCTTCCAACTGTAACATGTGCATGAAATATTATCTACTAATCTGTAGAATCATCTGTCACAAAACCTTATAATTCCGACCAAGATCACATCAAACTATTGAAAAAAAATGACATCTTCTACGTTTTTTATATATACAAAAGTTCCACATATTCACATATTTCCAACTATCCATTCCGTCATACGCATACAAAATCCACGACTCGATTTCCATCAAACATCAGCTAAGGGTATAAAAAGTTATCAAAAATAAAAGCCTTTGCTTCGCACGAATTTTAAATGACATAATAATATAGAGATATATTTAGGAAAATCCACAAAAATATTTGTCAAAAATAAAAAAATTAGAAAAAATAATGCAAGGAAGCTAACTCTCCCTAAAGGCATACACATTTTACCCTTATTATATTGATGACGGAAATGGGAAGAATATGTAGACAAGTGCATAAATTATTTTACTCCGCTATCCGGATCAAATCCCGCACAACAGTTTCGATGTATCTACAACTTTTTTTTCCAAATTCTAACATCAGTAATACAAGATGTTCATTCAATCGGTATCCCCTCGCCGAAATGAAACGCCCATCACTCTCACATTCCAGCTGTCCACGAAAAACGCCAAAATTACTCAAAATAACTCCGGTCTCGATTAGAAGTTAATGGGACGAAAACATAAGCTATCTGATGGATGGATCCTAATTTCCCAAGTTCCAGCCCAATACTCTAATAAAACTACAATTAATCACGTATCAATAAATGATCCATAATCCACAGTACGCCATCGATCGACGAAAAGAGCAAACCAAGTAGCTAATCAGCAGAGCAGTCGAGATCAAAAAAACAGCAGATCGCCTCAAAAAAATCCAAATCGAAGCAGATCGAGATCAAAAGAAAGAATGGATTCTTACCGCCGATCGCCACTGCGTGCTCATCGACATCGTCCGGGATCTGCATCTTTCCCCTCCGATGTCGTATCCCCGTCCCCATCGATCGAGCGCGAAACCCTAGACGGGCGTTTCAAATAATGGCGGGAGGCGAAGGCTTTCGGCCGATGTGGATAGTAAATGGATCATAAATATCTTCGAGGGCATTTCGAGGCACTCTTTGTGTGTTCTATATATCACCGCGCAGAGGTAGGGATGTAAACGGTCGGATACAGATACGGATATAGGTATTATCATATCCTTATCTGTTTTCTAATATGAATACGGATGCAGATACGGATATTAACAGATATTAAAACTATCTTGTCGTATCCTTAAAAACGGATACGGATGTAAAACGGATACTGATCGTACACGAGTAATATTAAAAATACTGTAGAGATTGCTTAAATATATAAGAATTGGATGTCAAATACATGATATTAATTTATTAAGTGTGTTTCTATCATAAAATTATATAAATAAGGTAAAAGGAGGTAGAGAATTATGTAATCTGGTTAAAAAAATCTACGACTATATTTATATATGAAAACGGATATACGGATACGGATGTTTGCGGATATCAAAACGATATCCATATCCGTATCCATTTTAAAACGGTACGGATACGGATGTCAAAATCCGTACAAAACAGATATGGTAACAGATCGGATACGGATATATTTGTATCCGTTTGCATCCCTACGCAGAGGGGTATTTTCGGGAAACAGCTGCACGATTTTTCTTTTTTACTCGTTTCAGTAAAAAGGTAAAATTCACGGCAATTTTTTTCTTCCAACCCATCTTTTTTTTTCCTATGTGAAAGAAAGAAGGTAAAAAAAGATCTCTAGCATTATATTGAATTGATTTATGATTGAATTTGGGAGACAAACCTCGACAAGTTTAGAACTCTTTAAACTTCTTTTGTACAACCATTTTCGTGTCACAAGAAAGGTGGATTTGGGTTTTCATAGTAGGCTTGTTATCCATCGTTATATCACTTACAAGTTACAACGCTTTTTCTTTGAGGTTAAATGCAATTCCTTTGGGCTTGTTTGGTTGCTGAGTTGGATTGGGTTGGGTTGGGGTACACCGGTGTACTCCTTCTTCCAACTCTCTCAATCCTCCTCACAGTTTACTATTCACAGGGGTACAGTTTACTATTCACAGGGGTACCCCAATCCAGTCCAACCCAGCAACCAAACAGGCCCTTTAGGAATACTTCTCTTATAGTATCGTCGATGCCTCTTGCTAGAACTTCAATCTCGAATGATCATGACTTCTCTCTAGGATTTATATGATCCCTTCCAAATCATGCCCCTCAAGATCAAAACGTATTCTTGAGCTTCAATTCGTGCACTCACATATAAGTACACGATGGTTCTAAGTCCCACAATCATAGGCAAGACACGTGTTATCTCGTGAGTAGGCTTCGCCTCCATTTTTCTCAATCGCTAGTCTGGTTCAAGTCAACTAGGGAGAAGTAGTTTATGGGAGATGAAAAAATCTTACAGAGGGGATGTTTTTCCTCAAAGTATAGATATATGTTTGCAAAAACTATATTTCAATCCGACTAGCTACTACTATGATTGCTCTGTTATGGAAGAGGATCCTCTGTTATAACTAGAGTTACAGCAGAGGATGACATAATCTCTTTTGATTTTGATTTACGAACTTGATCTCAAAATCCAATCTTATAGATTGAATCTTAGATCGATGCTCTATATCTTCTACAAAATTCTCTCAAATCCGAACTTATTTGCTATTTTTTTCTTAACAGTTTAAAGATCGGGTCTTTTTTAAATGGAATGTAAGTTGCTTATTTATTGATTGAATGCTTGACCATTAAGATAAAATAGCAAATAAGCTCGGTTGTGAGCAAAATTAAGAATATATATATAGTATTGATCTAAAATTCAATCTATAAGGTTAGACTTTGGAATCGAATTCAGAAAAAAAAATAAAAGGAAATTACAACACCTCTATTATAACTCTAGTTACCGCAGATGATCCTCTTCCCTCTGTTATACATAACGGGAGTCCATAAGAAAGCAATAGATGAGTAAGCACTAGGTAACCGCACTCTAAATAATGTCTTGATACCCCATGACCTATTTGGGAGGGGAGACGGTGATGGTCGACAATTGAGATCGACATTTAACTTCTTTGACCTTGATACGCAACAAAAATTAGAATGAGTACATATATTCACTATTCACTATTCGGTACATAAAAGAAGAAAGAACTATATATATAAATGAATAAGGTGCAAAATCTTGCGAATTAAGTAATGTAATCTTATGTGAATTGTATTTCGAATCCTTAGTAAGTGAGGTAATTGATTTGGGACACATGTTATGAGTTACTTTTGATTTTCTACATACTCGATAACCAAACTCGGACTCGGGCTCATACTCGATAAGCTTCGAATCCGAGAATGTTGACTCGAACTCAAACTCGTTAAGTTCGAGCCGGCACACGAGCCTCTTAACAAACCTTTTGTAGGTTGATTTTATATTCTTTGTTTGTAAACTTTCATTAAATAAACAATTGAAGTCATTATGAATTATATTAATAACATTTTTCAATTTTTTAATGATATATAACTGTATTTACTCATGTGCATTTTATAAGAACTTTAAAAATAGACATATAATTCAAATATCCTAGAAAAATTGAAGAAATGTAGTTGATATCGAACATATTTCTTTTCCACCATTATCATGAATTTTTGAATGACATGACTTATCCATCTTTTTGAACAAGGAAATGATCCAATGATATATGGCCCATAGGGAGAGGGAAGGGGTTTGTTAATCACATTCATATAGAAAGTGGAGGAAATTTTGTAAATTAAGAGAAAAATGGGTAAACGTCACACAACTCTAAGGTGATGCATCATTTCCTTCCCATATTCATATATCATGTATGTCCATATAAAATAGATAATGTATGAAATAATAATAAAATCAAAAGCGATTTATCAAGTCGAGTTAGCGAGATGAGCACAACTTAACTCAAACTCGATTGGACAACACTAACGAGTCACTATTTGGTTCAAACTTGGACTCAATAACTTTTTTGAACTTAGGGCCCGTTCGGTTCGGGAATAAGAAGGAATAAGGATGGTGAATAAGGAGTATAAGGGTCTATTCTTTGTTCGGCCGGAGGATAGGAATAAGGAGAATAAGGTGAAATAAAGGTAGGTAAAGTGGGATAAAGATAGGAATAAGAGTGAAATAAGATGGAATAAGGAAGAATAATCGTACCATGAGAAACCATGTCGGAAGGAGAATAAGCCCCTTATTCCCGGGCCTATTCTCCAAACGAACAGGCCCTTAGCTTGCAAGTTAGTTGAGCTCATCAAACCCAAGCTTTCATGACACCCCTATCAATGATGGAGTAAGGAGAACAGGTGGGGGCTCGGCCCCTCTATCTCTCACAAGCTATATTTATATAATGTCAATACCATACCAAATGTACAAATTCATTAGAATTTACATGTTTTAAGTATCGAATCTTATCATATTTGAAAATCTTTCATTTCAAACATGATCTAAAAAGTATGATTTTTTGAAATAATAATCAAAATATATAATATAAAAATTAATTACATTGCACAAGACATCAAAACGATGTAAACGGTCAAGTTACATATAAGGATATATGCAATACCGTATCTTTTTCAGGTTTAAAATATAAATGCTGATGCAATAGAGAAACATGTTGACATATTAAAATGTAAATAGATACAAATATCAAAATATGTATAAAAAGTATTATGTAAGTAATCAAATACAGATAATATCTGCACATGTTTGTATCCATAATAAAAAAGCAATATAAAATACTATAAGTTATGAAATGTTAAATTTTGACATTAATAAAGTGTATTTCTATAAAATGAAGAATTAATAACAAATAGTCATCGTCGTTTATTCTTGTAATTCGTAACAAATTAAATATTTGTTGCTAAAGATTTATACAATGAAAATTATCCTTGACTTATCATTAAAATATGTAGTAATAAATGCTAGTTTCGCAATGTTTATAAGAAAAAGTCATTGTCATGCAATTTGTTAATATAATAATGGCTGCAATTTAAAGAATGGAGCAACGTATCACTGATATAAATTGCTTGATTCGATAAAGTTTCCTTCTTTTCTTTATATACTAGTTGGGGATAAGATCTTCTATCGTAGTCTTTTCTATTTCAGATACTCAGGTGTGTTTTTTTTTAGAAATCCATTCAAAAATCCAATCATATAGATTGAATCTATAATTAATATTCTTCATGAATACCAAACGTCACTCAAATCTGATGCTTACAGCTATTCCATCTGCACAGTTAACAGAAATGTCAACATTTATATACTAAATGGTTAAGATGAAGTGCTTGATTCAACGGAGCCTCATTCTCTTATTCATATGGGAAGAGGCCTGTACGATGATACACTCCAATATCCCTACATGTAGAAGAAGCATGCAAAGAATGAAAAACACACTCAACTACAAGTTCAAATGGCATGTGACCAACTCTCATGATAAACCACATCATCTGGTTCTCAATGCTTCCCCTCGAGTTGGCGCAATAATATTAAACATGCTCAACTTAGAATTATAGCAATTGGATGACATTTTGAGAAGTGCATTCGCGAAGATAAATACGTGTTCTCCTTCGCCAACAAAAACGGTGTCATAATCATGCCTCCTGTTTAACGATGATTAACCTCTACATGCTTGGTTCTTTCATGAAAGCAAGCAAGATTGCTCGCAATAAGTTAGGCAGCTACACTATCACCATGGATCTTCACAAGTCTATTTATAGCAAGGCAACATAATCACGGTTCATCAGCGCAAGCATGGAACAAGCATAGAGCTGCAGTAAGTTACAACCGCAGCCGTAGTAACTAGATTATTTTACTTTTTATCAAGAACAGAAGACCATAACAGCGGTCATCGTATTCGCATCTCGAAAAGAAAACAAAATTCAAACAAAAATCAGACATTACCTTAGCAGAACCAAGGCCAAAGTAAAGAGAAAAAACCCACAATGAAATGAGATCATGCGATCGGTACACAGCATCGCGAGCTTCCATTCATCATCCCTGGGGAAAGAAAAGCATGTATACATTATACATACAACATTGCATCTTGGAGAGAACATAGTCAAATGGAAGGCATTACATTTACTAGGTGAAATTAAATGAGGGGACATGGTAGTTTCTACTAATCAATTCCTAAGGTTAGCACATACTGCACGGCGATCATTTACGATATAATCACAGCCCGGAGTTCCCTGGACTTGTCGACGGACTAAGTCCGTCTTCTCATCCGTCTGCCACTGGAATCAAATCCATCCGGTGGGGTTAAGCTTAGGAAGCTGCCTCCACTGCGCTTCCTGTTCGAGGGGCTGGATCCCCCGGGGTCAGCCACAGCGACAGTCTGCAGCAGATCTGCTAAGAGCGACGGGCAGGTTTCTTCCAAGTGACCAAATCCTTCAGTTTGCATCACAGCTGTGAAATATAGGAACAGAAAGCATGGTATGCAGATATTAGATTGGCAGTGCAATAACATGAGGCAACCACGCCAAAGCGTACAGGTTTTGAAAAAAAACCTGTGAAGTAAAAACAAAAGCGACAACCACGGCAAAGAGACTCTTCTTTCATGACAAGAGAAGATTTTTTTCTAAAACTTTAAGGATCTGCAACTCTACAATCATGGACCCCTAGTCTACTTCAGTTAAGGCGCTTCACATAACACAGATGCAAGCTTTCCAAGGGGTTCCACCTTTCCCTACATATAAAAATGCACAAACACGGAATGTATGTACAGATAAGGCATCGCGAAGTATAGTGCTATTTCTACGCATGTACATGTATGACTCAGAAGTTCCATGCTCATGCTTATTCTAACATGGCGAGCACAGAAGATAACATATATCAGAACAAATATTGAGGAAGTCGTAACCTGAAAAATGCATTGCTCCCATTCTAAGGACGATGAGACCCACCTCCCAAGTTTCCTGAAGAAAATCTCAGACAAACAGATTTCAAGTGCATGCAATGGTGCTGTTCTGCTAATGCCAAGGTTGTTGCTACTGTATCTGGTGTTATCTCTCGGCACAGCTTAGATTCACAAAGTGATTTCAGACGCTCCAACCCGTAGCGATCTGCAGCAGCCAGAAGATGTTGCACAAAGAGGGTGACTGTGGATGTGCACATTGAAACCGAGCCAATGAGTTCGTTCAAATCTGGTAGTACGTCCGAGTATATATAGATCAGCATAGCCTGAGGAAAGTCGGTCCAACTGTTAAATTATAGGAGACTAGGAGGCGTAATTTTACATAAACAAATCATAACAATCATTATTAACATATAAGCAAAATTTTCACCTGCAGATTAGAAAGAAAGAGGAAATTGGACCCTTCGTCTCTAAGTAGACTGTGCATTTCATAGTGCAGTATTTTGTAGTATGGTATTTTCTGTGTAGGTTTGCATTTAGAAACGTGCATTTTGTAAACAAAGTTCTAACTTGACATTTTTGTGGTGTAAATTTGAGCTGCTACTAATCTTGCAATTACAAGATATTCAGCTACAAATGCATGTTTCCAAGCAGTTACCCAAAAGGCAAAACAAATGAAAGTGAAACCAATGGCAGCTAAAACAGACTGGTCTTGCGCCAATTGATATGGATAGGACCAAATCACCGGAGATTGTTTGGCATACGGATGACTCGCTGGGGGACAAATTCCTAATCATAGCATAGCCACCACAGTTCGGCATCCATAAAATTATATAACAAAATAAACAGGATGAAAACCAGTATTACAACTCCCCTTCCTACGAGCGCCAATGGCTGAAGTTCCTAGACATAAAATCATCTGAGAATGAGCTCCTACTACATTCATATCAAAATGCATCAGTTCTTGTTAGAAGGATCTAATTCAAAGTTGTGCATACTGTTGTATTGGCTACAAATTGATGGTTCAAATTCGGATGAAAAACAACTCTTATTAGTCCAGTACATATTTTTCTAGTTAAAGATGTAAAAGGAAGATTATTAGATTAATTCCACTAAGCAGCAAATATCCAACTACCGCATGGGATAAGTGTATTTAAACTAAAAATAACTTGCTAGATCTTTGTGGGAACCATTCAACACCATGAGCACTCATAAATAGCAGAAACGGTTAATGCAAAAGTTCTGATATAAACTTAAGCTAATTTGTTGTTCAGTTTCTGGGTAGGACAGATGGTGGCATCACTTTTCTTGTTCAAAGACGGTAAAGTTTGGGATAAGTTCTGATGAATACCTGATTCACCATGTCTACTTGTGCTAATTAAACAAAAATCGATACATTTTACATGCATTTCACATCATGTTACTTATGCATGATTCGCAACAAAGTCCCATCTCAAATAATGCATATAAAATAGCAACTTCAAAACACATATTTTCATAAAAGGGCACCAAATTCATTAGTATCTTCACATATGTTATAATACAAGTTTAAAATACCTCACACACAAAAGTAATAATATTTATCCTCCAATTTTTTTCAATATTAGTAACAAATGAATATATATATATATAATATATATACACACAACTACATAACAGACCACAATAATAGATGATGTTCTCTTAATATATAAAGTTCTATATAAACCTATGTACATAAACTAAAACTACATTATCAATCACCAGATAGATGATATGTTATGTGTACAAATTTGTTATTAACAATTAATAAGTCACTTATATGATCATCGTAGTTCTTAGTAATATATATCTATTTAACATCTAAACTTGGCATACAACTAGACAGGTCTATTAAAATCTTTATTCAATCTATACTACAAAATAAGTCAAGACCTATTAATCAAACTACATATATATATCATATAAATTATACATCTATACTACAAAACAAATCAAGACATATTAATCAAATTACATATATATATCATATAAACCCAATCCAAACAAAACAATAAGATGTACCTATTATTTTTAAATAATAGATCCTACGTATGTGGTAGGACTAAGTACAAATTTGGCGGGCTTAGGCCTGGCCCGAGGGCCCGCAAATTGGAACCGAGCTTGGGGGTTGGATTGGGCATGGCCCGGCCCGGCCCGATGATCATCCCTATGTGTATGCTTGGTGTAGATCTCTGAAAAATCTACTACAACAACCGCTTGATTACAACCCGTTTTACTGATAAAAACCCGCCCATCCCATCCTAGCGAGAAAGCCAAATTTGACATAGAGGATATGGGTAAAGAAAACATTCCTAACCTAATGGATAACGTCCTGCAACAATTGCAACTGTTGAGAGAAGAAAATATCATGATCCGCCAAACAATCGCTATACTAAACCGACCACAACCCATTGGCACGTACTACGATCTTGCGACTGAAGATCTGGTTCATTGGGTCCAAATTCCACACGAAGTAGGAGACTTTGAAATAAACCCGACATCTATCTCCTTAATATCCAAATTCCATGCAAATGAGAGTGAGGACCCTTTCCTACATATTCAAGATTTTCGGTCTGCATGTGACACAGCTAGCATCCCTGGGATAGGAAAGGAATACATTTATATGAAGGTCTTCACATTCTCTCTAAAAGAACGAGCACTCCAATGGTTTTGAAACTATGGAACTCCACTCGCATCATGGCGCCTTGAGAGAATCCTTCACAAAAAAAAATTCCCCATAAGAAAGACAAATGCATTGAGACAAGCTATATCGTATTTCACTCAAAAGAACAAAGAACACATTCATGAAGCTTGGGAGCGCTTCAAAGAGTTGTTAAGGAAATGCCCTCATCATGCAATCCCAAATGGAAGTTAGATCAATTATTTTATGAGGGCATGGATACATCATTTAAGCGAGTTATTGATGATTCTTGCGTCGGGAATTACATTAGCCGTGATGAACATTTCATGTGGACTTTATTTGAAAATATGGTGGACAACTCAGTGTACAGCTTCTCCGTTGAGCAGTACAGTGGGCACATGAGACTAGTTAGTGCAGTCGATTATGAAAAACCCACCAGTGACTCGTCCAAACAAAAACCTGATAAATGGAAATATGTGATCCAAACACTAAAGCCACTTTTAGAGTAAATGGTCAAAAATTGAAACCCGTTGTTGAACCCTCTGGTCTCATGTCTGTTGTTAAAATGTATATCCTACAGGAACAGTAAGCAGTACACATCATTGAGTTGGGGCATTAAACTATGCATTCTCGTGAGTCTCTCCTCACAGGTATCTTTTCTTTTTATTTTCTCACATATTTATTTTTATTGCATTGCATTAGATAAGTATGAGGGTACACATCTATACTTCAAAAATTAAAATAATTAAAAAATTAAAAATGAAAACAAATACTTTTTCACATCACTCACCCAATCTATTGGTCCTCTTATTCATTGTTCTCACCAGGAGGACATGGTTTCTGATAAGCATGGGGGTGTCTACATATTTTTCAAAATTTCATACTTTTCAAAATTGCATATTTATCTGTAAAACGCTTTCCAAAAACATTTGCATACCCAAAAAAATAAAATAAAAAATCTGCAAAAAAAATCCTCAAAATATTTGTCCAAAAGCATCAGTAAAAAACTTTTCAAAAAATACCAAAAATATATCATTTCCTATTTTTATCCTATTTTTGAGAAACCAGCTCTTCATTGCATACATCATAGATTGAAACTGAGTTGACCCTAACTCACTTAATTTTATCAGAATTTCACTAGGCATGAGTTTTAAGCCTTCTTCAGGTCCATATGGACTTCATTCTCTAAGTTTTGAACTCTACTGGTGAATGAACTTCGGTATCTAATAGATCACCTAAGCAACTAGTAGCACTCTTAAACTCTCATTGGATATTAAACAACTGCACATTCCACGTAGCTTGATTGAGTTTATTTTACGAGATACGATTACAATTTAATTGAGGTGAGTTGTCCAATGCCTGAACCTTGACTATGGTTAATGAAGAAACTTGACTCAGGAGCAACATAACCTCTCTAGTCTAAGGGCATGTTTGGTTGCAGGGTTGGGCAGGGTTGGCCCAACCCTGGTTACTATTCACAAGGGTACTTTCTCCTCACAGATTACTATTCACCCATCCCAACCCAGCCCAACCCAGCAACCAAACAGGCCCTACGTGTGTCAGCAAATAAGCCCAGTATCGTGTCTCAAAAGTCAATATTAAACAGATATTACTTTGTGTCAAATAACACAATTATGCAAAAATGTGCAAAGCAAATTAATGAAAGAAAATCCACCAAATAACACTACTCCAGCAACAAACCATGGCAGCAGTACAATGATGCTACCTAATTTCTTAAAAGAGGCCAAAAAAGGCCAGGGTTATGCTCTACAAACGGAAAAGAATGAGAGCAACGAACCAAAGCAGCCTACGAAAAACCCCAAAATTAAGTCTCATTCTCCATATGAATTGTACCATGTTTTTATGCTAACATACTTGGATTAAAAGAGACTATTCCTGAATTCATGTAGGAACTGAGACTATGCGTAGGGAATCATTCGGTACTTTGATAGATTGTACTGTTGTCTCGTTCTCTCGGCCGATGAAAGCTAAAACATCACCATCACCGTTTATATCCACTCAAGGTCAAAGAGAATACATGTTAATTAGGGATGATTTGACTTGATCAACTTTTTGAAACCATTTTGATTTTGACGAAACTGAAAGCTATGGAAACTAAAAGCTTGAGTCAAGTCAACAATTCAAACAAATCTTTAATCCATAGGTCGATTGTATTGAAATTTGTATATTTATGTGATTTGGACCTAAAAAACTCAAATACTTTGTGGGTGTGTCTGCTACAAACCCTCATTTTTCTCCCACTATTTTCTTTCCTTCATTTTCTTTAACTTTCTCGGGATTAGTAAGATATAAGCATGGAGGTGTGATGAATACAAGATTTGCCATGTCTACTTGTGCTAATTAAGCAAAAATCAATGCATTCTACATGCATTTTACATCATGTGATGCATTATTCGCAACAAAGTCCCATCTGAGATAATGCATACAAAATAGCAACTTGAAAACACATATTTTCATAAATAGGGAACCAATTCATTAGTATCTTCACATATGTTAAAATACAAGTATAAAATACCTCACACACAGAAGTAACAATATTTATCATCTAAATTTTTCAATATTAGTAACAAGTGAATATATATATACAACTACGTAACAAACCACAATGATCGATGTTGTTCTCTTAATATATAAAGTTTTGTTCAAGTGACTATAATCCTATATAAACCTATGTACATAATGAAATATTTACAAAAACTAGAACTGCATTATCAATCACTGAATAGATGATATGCTATGAACAAATTTTATGTTAACAATTAATAAGTCACTTATATGATCACCATAGTACTTAGTAATATAGGTCTATTTAACACCAAAACTTGGTATACAACTAGACAGTCTATCAAAACCTTTATTCAATCTATACTACAAAACAAATCAAGACCTATTATTAATTAATCAAACTACATATATATCATATAAATCCAATCCAAACAAAACGATAAGATGTAACTACTATTTTTAAATAGGGATTTTATCACTTGTGCCCCTCCGAGATATCGTAATATCAGTTATGCCCCTATCTTTTTGGTAATATCAGTTGTGCCCCTCACTTCTTGCTCCGTCATCACTTGTGCCCTTCCGTCAGATTGATCGTCAATGAGTTGACTTAACCATGGTTTTTTCAAACATTGGTGCAGTTAAGAGTGGTATTATTGTCCACACATCTTCTTCATCTTCTTCCTCCTCTATTTGTTCTTCTTCCTCTCTTCATAATTTCTCTCTTAGTTGCACCTTCATGCATACATCGAATCTTTAAAAGTTTTGTATTTTCACGGATATATCACTCATTACGGATCAAATGGTGAATTTTTTTATTGAATTTTTTGGTAACTTTTCATGAATCAATTAATCAAAATTTTTTCTAATTGCTGAAAGCCCTGGGGGCTGACTTGGGGCGGCGGGCTATGGGCGACCTGGGGCACAAGGAGGAGGCCGGCAGGGGGCGACCTGGGGCGACGGGGCTAGGGGGCGCAGGGAGGAGGCCGACAGGAGGGCGACCCGGGGCGACGGAGCTAGGGAGAGCAGGGGTCGCGGGGAGGCAGGCAGGGGGCGGCGGGGCTTGGGGTGCGGGGGGAGGCTGGGCATGAGGTGCAAGGTTTGCGCGCGGGGAAGGGGGGGGGGGGGGGGGGGGGGGGGGGTTGGCACCTGTGGCGAACTGGGGCACAGGGCTATGGGCGACTGGGGCACAGGAGCGGGCAGGAGGTGCAAGGTTCAAGGTTCGCTCGGGGGAGCGCCAGGCCACGGGGAGGGAAGGCGCGGGGCAGGGGAGCGACAGGCACGGGGGGAGGGAAGGCGCGGGACAGGGGCGGCGCGGGGAGGGGCGGGGAGAGCAGGCGCGGGGCAGGGTCGGTGCGGGGGAGGTGCGACGCGGGGAGGTGCGGCGCGGGGGAGGGGCAGGCGCGGCGCAGGGGCGGATGTACGGAGGTGTGGGGGAGCTCGGGGCGGAGCTTGGAGGAGGTGAGTGCTGGGAAGGAGTTTCGGGCGGAGAGGGAGGAGGAGGTTGGAGGAGGAGGAAGAGGATGGGGGAAGAGGAGGAAGAAGAAGAGGATGAGGAAGAGGGTATAAAATGACCATATAATCCTTTTATTAAACTTAATACCGCTTATGTCCTCAAAGTTAACGTCCGTTTACACTGTAGATGGACGGTCACAAACCCGAGGGGCACAAGTGATAAAATAGCAAGAAGTGAGGGGCACAACTGATATTACCAAAAAGATAGGGGCATAACTGATATTGCGATATCTCGGAGGGGCACAAGTGATAAAATCCCTTTTAAATAATAGATCCCACGTATGTAGTAGGACTAAGTACAATCTGCATGTAGTATATTCTAGGGTCAAGAAAGAAATCCACCCACGTGAATCTCCTCTCTTTCTCCATGCAAAAGAATGGCTCCTGCCTCACTTCTCTCCTTTCCTACGCATGAAACACCACAAATGTCATCCCTTCTCCACATAAAACAAATAAACAATTGATGCATTATATTATGGGATTTTTACACCTATAAACCTATAAACCTGAGTAATTTTGTAATTACACTCATAACCTTGCATAATCGTGAATTACATGCAGGATTCTGAAGAGTACTTAACTCTTACGTCCATAACCCCATGTTAACTTCCATCTGAATTCCCAATAGTACTTAACTCTTACGACCTCTCCAGCATCCACCTCTTCCCCTTCCTGCTCCAGCCAGCCAACCCCGCCACCGTCAAGCTCCTCCTCCCGCCAGCTAACCCATGCCCTGTCGAGCTCCTAGAAGCTCCTCCTCCCCTGCATCCTCTAGCACCCACCTCCTCCTCCCTTTCATCCCACTGTCGAGCTCCTAGAAGCTCCCCCGTGGAAGCCACCTGCATCCCACCCCTCGTTGTGCTCCTCCTCCATCCATGCATCCTCCAGCACCCACCTCCCTCTCCTCCTCCTCCCCTGGAAGCTCCCCCTATGGCTGCATCCTCCAGCACCCACCTCCCTCCTCCCCTCGTCACCCCTCCCCTTCCTCCTCCAGTCCCTCTCCCTCAGCATCCGCCTCACACGCCCCCACCTCCCCTTCCGCCTCCAGCCCCCTCCCCCTCGACCTCCGCCTCTCAACGCCCCCAATCCACTGCTCGACCACCACCTCCAATAGCCCTCAGCCTCCGCTTCCCAGCGACGAGATGGCGTTAGTTTTTTTTTAGTTTTTTAAAAGCAGTTGGATAGATCATGGGTCAAATTAACCAAATGATATGGTTGAGTTAACTGGAAACTAACGAAAGGTTATGGGTGTGAGACGGATTGATTGTCTGGGGTTTCTTGTGTAATTCACGATTATGCAGAGCTACCATTATAATTACAAAATTACTCGGGGTTATAGGTGTAAAAATCCCTTGTATTATTACTTATTCACATTTCCCATCTACAGGATACCATAGCGCCCCTGTTAAGCAATCTCGCCCTTGGGAATCCGAAAAGAAGCCTCTACTCGATAAATCTTCATTGGAACAACATAGTAGCAGCAACCATTGTCGAGCACGCCACCCTCTTACTACTTCTCGAGGACCGACTACAATACCAGCTTCACGTCATCGACTCCTCGTCTCCTCCCCAAGTACATGTCTATCTCGCCTACAAAAGGGGGAGGTTGACCATTTCGTGGGAGGAGGACCATCATACATTGACCTACGATTAGCTTGTGCACACCCTCGTGTCACCAGCTCCGGGGATCTTCATTATCTTTCACCTTCATTAATCTACTCCATATTTTGAGAGGAAGAGAAGAATCCATCTGCTTCAACCCATGATCGACCGCGTGTAGCCACATACCGCCCTCTTGCCCGACTGCGTGAAGCCCCTCACCCTCTCATGCTCAGTCACGCGGCCCTGTGTTGGTCACTCGTCCTGCCGTGCATACCCACGTGATGCCTCGTGTTCAGTCGCACATCCCCACGTCTCCCGCACTCTCCAGCTCGCACATCGTCGTACGCAGCTACCTCCCAACGAGCTCATGTGCCCTTCTGTCATGCTCTCCGTCTCAGCTGAATCGGAGAAGAGAGAATCATTCTTCCCTTTTCTTTTTGATGATTCCTCTATTTTCTTAAATGCTTTGGATTTAATTGTAATTTCAGAAGCTTGTATGATTAGTCTCATTACTTTACTTTCTAATCCTCTAATTGCAAAAATACTCCATTTACTTTTTTTAATATTATGTAACTTTTATACATCCATCACAGACATTTCCTTTAACTAGTTAAATTAGTCTCATTTTGTTTAATTACAGAGCAACACTTAGATTTCACTATATTCATAAGTCAACCCTTGCCATTTAGTTTTTAGTTTAGAAATACCAAGCAAATCTGAAAATAATATGAGAAAATTCTAAAAATAGTAATATAGTGTTTCGAACATCTTAGAGTAGGTTTCATCTTGTTTTGAGGTCATTTATTTCAAAATAAAAAATAGTCTCATTTAAGTTGACTACCTTGAAATCAAAGAAAAAAATTGCGCAAAGTTTGTCAAGTCCTTGTGGATTCAAACATCTAGTTGTTGCATACATTTTATGTGTTTCGATCATGCTTGTAGTTGTAATTTATTTGTTTGAGCTCGATTATTCATGGTTCACAACGACTTGATAAAATCAACCAACTAAGCCACGAAAAATCGTATTAACAAGTTCCCTTTTGCTAGGGCAGAAAATCTAAAGATAAATCTCTGCTCTACTCGTAGCCTGATCTCTACAAAGCAGTCCACGTCCATACTAAGTGGTGATCTAGCACTGAAAACCTGCAAATAACTCTACCATGCTTCTTGGAGCTTTTTAGTAGACTTCATGAGATGTTTTTAAAAAAGAAAAAGGTGAATGACAAAGTGACATGCACCCGAGAACCCCTCTAATGGTCTCAGTGGCCCTCGCTTTAAAGGAATAGGGTTCAACACCCCTCCCCCCAATCCCTCATTAACTAGTAAAAAAAAGCGGCATGCACCCAAAACTTGTGTATTCACAAGTTCAAAAGCCAAACTTAGTGAGCTTTAGGTGGTTACAGACGCATTTCATGAGCCATAGGAGCATTAGGGGATCAACAAAATTCAGGGCCCTGCAAATTGAGGTACCTGTATAGGCCTTTTTTAAAACAATGAATATGTAGTTATTCATATTTACATAAATAGGTATGAATATATAATATAGAAACTCGTGAAGTATTAAAATAGGCCTCAAGCTCACAATTCGATACTTAGATATAGAAATGAGATTTGGGCTCCATTTCACAACTGCTATGGAAGTGGCACATGAAGTCTGATGGAGAATCCCGAGAGACGACCACGATATAATGATAAGTACAAAATTCTAAAGCATTGTTAGGGCGAATATACTCAACATTAGCATAAAAGAGATTCTTAATTTCAATGATAAAAGTTTACATAATAGAACCAACCTCCGACTTATTCTCCATCAGAAAGACCCAAGAAAGTCTAGAAAATCATCCACATTGACAAGATAGAATATGTGCCCTAGTGATCAAGAATATACTGCAGAAATATTCACCAAGGCTCTACGCAGGGCTCCATTCCACAAGTGTTGCTCCAAGCTGAGCATGATAGATATCTATGCTCCAGTTTTAGGAGGAGCCCTATGGCAGCAGAATAAACATCTCATTCATTTCTCTCCGTAGATAGACGTATTTACCTTAGATGTACCTCTAAAAATAAAAATCAGCATTTGAACATAATAGCTCCATTTGAAAATCCAACATTACAGATATACTCAAAAATAACGATATAAGGGATATATCAAAACGTAAGACCTTACATGTCTGTCAATAATTATAATAGTTTCTAAAGATATAAATATATCTATTCTATAATAGATATATTTATATTTTTTAAATGTTGCATAGTATGGATTAAGGCCCTAAATGTCGGTTTCGATCACCATTTCGGTGATTGACCGAAATGGAATTTCGGTCGAATTTTGATCGAAATTCGACCTAAATTTCGGTCATTTTTTTGTACTAGGGCCCCCTGTTTCGGTTATTTCGACCATTTCGTCAAATTTTGATTTGGACTGGATATCGATATTCGACAAAAATTCGACAAAATTTTGCTGAAATCTGAAGCCATGGATGTACTCCTATACCACACATTCAGCAGTAATTTCAAACATAATTATTTACATGTTCACATAATCATTTATTTGACCATCATTTTTATTAACATTTGTAATACATTGATAGGAATATCACCTTTTTTAAAATTTTGATACATCCTGATTTTAGATATCTTTAAACAGTTTGCAAGGTTGGATTTTTAGAGAGAATTACTATTTTTAGACAACGTATTTTACACCTGGGTAAATATGTTGATGTTAAAATCAATCTGTAAAGTTGGGTTATCTAATTTCGTAAAATAATTGGAGATTTTTATTTGCAAAAAGAGTTCATCGCTAAAGAAGTCGCGAGCAATTTTTCGAGCATATTTTCCCGATATAGAGGCCATGTTTAACCTAGTAGTGGGCATAGAGGTTAAGAAATGATGCAAGAGTTTGAATTTGGTTAAAAATAACAAATGTGCTATGAAATATAGGGATTCTAACACTTGTGTCCCTCCAACATTTGTTAATAAGACTTGTTTCCCTACTTATTTCATAATTACATGCCAACTGCTATAAAATATCTCTATTAACACCTGTAATTTTGTCGTGAACCTCAACATCTAAACCACGTGAGATGACAATCAAAGGACATAATTGAAAAAAAATCCACAAAAACATTAGTTATTCATGCTCTCTTCATCTTCTTCCTCAACTCAAACTTAATTACAAACACTGAGAGAAGAAGTACAAAAATTGTCTTCACCAAGTCTAAGCACCTTCAAAGTCTAATAATTCCCTAGGCAGGCCATCTCATGCATTTCAATGAACAACTTCACTGCACAACCAAGCGTTTGGTCTAGAAAACCCAAAACCTTTTTTCAATACAATCACCATCCTGCAATCAAAGCACCCGAGGCATGGCTAGGAGCATAGTTTGAAATATCAATATCGTATAGGTCAGTCTGAAAAGGGATGTATGGGGGATATATCAGAATATGTCAACGATATCAGTGGAAATCTTAGAAATGGTGCAAAAAAGCGATTCTTTCACATATTAAGATCATCCAAGTTCCTAAAACAATAAGTAACATACAAATACTTACTTATGTGCAAGAATGAGATATATTTCACACACCAACACATATTATATCGCACATATGTCTGGTTGTGATTGTTAATTGCTAACTACTGATACGTGTGTATATTAATCATTATGTGTTTAATACTAGGGGTAGTTAATAGGTAATGAAATCATGGTAGCAAGGGTAATATCGTTTATATACATAGATATCGACAAAATTTTGAGGATATCGGTCGATATGCACAAAAGTTTGTGCTGAAACCCAATAATTTAGAGTGATATGGCTCGATATGTCGATATGTTGCCAATATCTCGCCAAATATTGGTCAATATCCTCGAAAAGGATATACATGTAGATATTGGTACCCCCATCTCGTTGATATCGATATATGCGCGATGTATTGCGATATTAAAATCGCTGGCTCGGAGGACATAGCAATGAGCCTCAATATGCGTCAAGTTGTTGGTGAGGAAGAGTTACAAACATCACATTAAACACATATGCCTTCTGTCAGGGTTATAAAGAAAGGATGAGTATCATCTACTCCATGCAAGATCACAGGACCGTTGGAGCCAATTCGAGAGGAGTGTCAGAAAAGCATGAACTCAATGAACTTGAGCTAAACCAAGATTGCAGAAAACAGTAGTCGATACTCGGTCAGCAAGATCACTAGGGATTAATCGACAGTCAGGCGACTAATTACATTTAGCCGACCATTAATCGATTTTGAATTTTGTAATTATTTTAAATATATAAATCATTTTTATACATATATTCTTATATATTAACATAGATTTGTACATTTTCTATACTATCAATAATGAAACAAAAGAAGTAATTGACTTTAAATATAACATTAAGCATATTAGTATAAATTTGCTTTTAAAAAAGCGAAAAAAACTAAAGAAAAGAAAAAAAAACTTGATGTAAAAGTCGGTCAACTAGTCGACCTGATTAATCGGGTTGATCGGCAAATGGCCGACTAGGCCTAGTCGGCTAACCCCCCCCCCCCCCCCCGACTAGTTGGGTCGACTTTTACAAGCTTGAGCCAAACTCAACTCATTAATGGCTAAAGGGTTTGACTCGACAAGCTTCTTAAGTCGAATTCAAGCTACATCTTCAGCTTGATAGTCATAAGGAGCATGGACAGAATTGGACATTGTTTAACTAGATAACTTGACTTGGTAATATATGTTGCATGTGTGTATGGGACCTATGAATATCATGCATTGTAGGAGGGCATGTTCAAATCATATATATATCATTAATTGCATTTAATAGTATTTTGATGATTTTCATTCAATGGGAGAGTTTTGTATTGCAATTTGTTGAATGGAGACTTTTAGTCCCACACCTGGGGGACTAAAAAAGATCACAATTCCCCTCTCTTTAAACAAAGAAGCATATGAAGCCTCCAAGGCATGACACTATGCTTTTGAAATTCATAGATGTTGCAAGACTATACCTAGAAACTTAAATACTATTATTACATGATCTTTACTAGGGAGTTAAACATTCTCTACTAAGATCTTAAGCTTGCTTACAAGTTCAAGTTGACTCATTAAAGAAAGTCTACAAACAAAAGAATATAGAAATCAACCAACAAAAGGTGTATGAAGGCACTCATGAGCGAACTCAAACTTAACAGGTTCGAATTTGAGTCAACCATCCTGCATTCGAAGCTTTTTGAGCTCACGTTTGAGTTTAAGATGGGTTATCAAATTCAAGACCAACTTAGAGCCGACTAGACTTGTTCAACTCGATAAACACCTCCAAAGGTAGCAGCTATAGGGGGAAGGAGAGGTTGGTCATGGGGATGAGGAAACAAAAAAGGTTTCCACTCACAGGCATCTAATGCATCCTCTTAGTCCAAGGAGAGTTGTTGTCAAGGTAGTTTGAAAGTCGATACGAGCAGAATGTAGTTGTAGTTGCAAAATCCTCCGAGCATGACGAGCATATGAAACCATCACCCAAGACCATGAAGCGGTCTTAAAGCTAGACACTTTAAGGAGCAACATAGCTTTTGATAGGAAGGTGGGACCCTGGGAGAAAATAGATGAAGATAAAGTTGAACAAAAAAATCCTACCTTGATGGCTGAAAAACATTCTGAGATACTAGGTTGATGACTTCGGGAGTAGAAGGTTAATCGTGGCTGAAAAACATTCTGGATAGCCCTATCAATAGTGGAAGGTTAATCGTTCCAGGGAGCAAAACTATTCGCACTTTTCTACAAAAGGCCTTCGCAATTATCAGCTCCATCATCGGATAAGAAGCTAGCTATCTCCAACACTTTTCGCTACTCTAACCCCATGTAGATTGTTTTCTAAACATACTGCTTTATAATAATTTTCATTTTAGTGCTTTGAATGTCATCACTAGCGCTTTCGATTCGCAAAGGTTAAAGGCATATGTACAAGTGTAAATAAAGATGTTTTATAAAGGCCATCATATATTTATGAATAAAGCATAGAAACAGGTGCTATAAGTGAAACTACAAGTGGCACAAGTATAAAAATTCTAAAATATAATAAGTATGACTTTCAATTAGTTGAGGAATAAAATTTAAATAAAGTAGAATATCCATTGCAATGCTAATGCAGTAGATGACTTATTTATAAAGAACTATAAAGGTCATTTAAAAGAGATTATTATAACATGATTTAAAGCATAGGAAATTAAATGACTAATGATTTAGATAGGAAAGGTTGTGGCAGGGGATATGCTCGATCCTCTCGTATCTAAGAGAGAGAGATCTTAGAGCCAATAGTAGGGAGTGGCGAGATCTTTCGTTTTTGACGTGACAACAGGACGAGCTTCAGCAATCTGGGGGAGTGGTATCCACGTCTACTTGCATTTCCATATAACCAAAATATGCTAGTTAACCAGGCTTGGTCGAATAGCCCCTAGCTTCACGACAACATTTCTGGACCAGACTTGTGAATTTGTAGCAATGATGGATGACTTGGTCGATGTGCAAGGTGTTACTTATGGGACAGATTACTTCCGTTGGGGCAATGATAGTTCACGATTAAAAAGGCTTATCGAATATTTGCTATAAATAGCAAGAACCAAGGAGATTCAGGAGGACATCGAGTGTTATTGCAACATTATTTGGCGCAATAGAGTTCTACATCGATTCAAAGTTTTTATGTGGTTTGCTAGGCCATGGGCACGTATTGACCAAGATACGGAAAGACATGTTTATTACTACTAGAGACGTAATCTGTGGAAGATGCGAGGAAGATAATGAAGACAAATCATTTGCTCTTCAGATGCAGCTCCTCTTGCCAAGTTTGGAATGGGAAGAGCATTACATGGCTTTGAACTTAAGATTACGTGTTTTGTGGACCTCTTTACAAAATGTGGTCGACAGCTCACATGACGATGTATCTCCTGATTTTGCTCTGTGCTAGGCAATTTGGTGTGTTAGGGCTATTGTTGTGGCTTGGACTTGCATGTAACTAAAACAAAGCTATTAATTTAATAAGTTGAGGCGGATCCCATCTCAGAACTCCACCTTTTTTACTCTCAAAGAGCCCCACTTAACCCTCTCTAACACCTAGCCAAAAGGATTGAACACAAGAAAATATGATCGGCAATTAGAATACAAGCACATGAAATATACTACTATGACTTTACTCTTAGTTGTGGAACAACATAAAGTACAATAAGCAAGTCCTCTAAATAAGATTGAGGACTTGTTTACGAGGAATCATAAAGGCTATTGATAAGATATTATTATCATATGACATCATGGGAAATCAAATTAAAAATGATGAGTATTGGAAAGCATGTGAAGACTAGGTATCCATTGAGGGTTAATACAATGGCGTTTAGGAGATTGACTCAGGCCAACCCTCTCAATCCATTAGCAAAACTGCCAAAACATAATCTAATACATGAAAACATCATTCGCAATAAGAGCACATGTCCATCAAGAAAACCCATAAAAAATAATCTCCTTAGGTCAGCAAACAAACCAGTGGTATTCACCTTGATTGAAGGCATGGAAGGCCGTATCCCGATATATCGGCGATATATCGTCGATATATCGATATCGGCATGGGACCGATATCGAAATCGATATATCGATATATCCGATTTCAGGCATTTTCTTCAGAAAGATTCCTAGATATAGCGATATATCGGCGATATATCGTCGATATATCGATATCGACACGATATCGAAACGATATCGATATCGATATGTCCTTCCATGATTGAAGGTATTTTCCATACAATACTAGTTAAATGTTTCAGCTTAGAGAAAAATTCATACAAAACTCTATCATGGCTTTACATCGACGACATATCAACGATATGTAGGCAATAAGGCGATATTTGTTGAGTTAATGATATTTATAAGGGGTGTTTATCTTTTCCAAGTGCATCGGCGGCATGTCGAATATATCACGAATATCGTCAATATATCACTGGAAAAATAATATGCAAAATGGTGCAAATTCCTCTTGGTTTTTATATATTTCACCTGATATGGGTGATATTAGTCATATATTTCCTTCATTTTGCCCCACTTCACACGGTGTGTATTTGCTAATGTCATCAAGATGAGAGATGTTAGTATTGGTCACAGGTGAGCACGCAATATTATATTAGATGTCATAAATATCAAGGTCAATTATCCTCGGATTGGCTACCTTGCACATGTGATTAACCATGAATATAGATGATATCTAATGGACTACAAAGCCGTGTACCAGTATATAAGATGGGAAATATGTAGAATTTAAAGATTCAATTAGAAGAAGATATGGAAGAGAACAACAAACAAGGCAAGTAGATCCAATCAGATATTCTCGATTCTGGCGAGCGTCGATTACATAATTACTAGTATATAGTGTCTGTGTACTTCATTAATTGCGAGTTTTATTTGTTATTTCAACTTATTTATGCATTGTTTGTGACCAAAAAAACACTTAATACGTGCCTTACATAGTGTTGTGCATCAGCATGTGTGGTGATTATGGTGTTGATACTACTACAAAACTCGTATTCACACATATATTGTAACGAATAAGTGTGCATCTCTATCTTATTAATTGATTGACGAACATAAAAAACTTAACTTTATGAAAAAACAATTCTTAAAGCCATTTCATAATTCCTTGTGATATCGACAACATGTTGTCAACATTCCCCTTTTCAGGGCTCATGAAACAACATCTATATCGGCATTTAAGGCTGTGAACACTATACAGCATTCTTCATAATATTAGTGGCACATTCAGCCTCTTTTTTCCTCAAAAATCTTGGAGGAAGCATATCCAAAAGCTTTCCAAGGAAAGAGAGATGTAGGAATTACAGCAGAACCAACCTCGAATCGCAACAAGTTATTAAGATATATTCATGATCAATGTTGAGGAAGAATATAGAATCATGATCAATGTCAAGGAAGAATATAGATTCATAATCAATGTCATGGAAGAAGACAGATTCATGATCAATGTCATGGAAGAAGACAGTGGAACCAAAGATATTTTACATCCAAAATTTGCACTGAATTATTAGAAATATTCACAATCGTTGTCAGGGATGACACAACTCCCCAAAAAGGGTTCATCACATTAAGGGAGGGAGAAGGGGTCTCTCCCATCTTCTGAGGTTATGGAAAGCAGCACAGATTGGTGGGTAATTCGAAAAAGATTGGAGACAATTATGCGAAGATTGGGATATGGTGAATTCTCTCCTCCTCTCTCGGTAGGCATTCGAAAAAAATTGGAGACAATTATGCGAAGATCTTTATGATCCTCGGCCAGAATGCATTTGGGATACCTCTAGTGAATTGGGATATGGTGACTTTACCCAAGTGTGAGGGGGGTTTTGGAGTGGCCCGCCTGAAGACAATGAATAGAGTGATACTCCTCAAATGAATCTCTAGACTTTGGAAAGGAAAGAAGATATATGTTGTAGACTTATTTGACAAATTTACATGATTGGAGCTCAGGTTGTCGTGCACACATGACCCTCTTTCTACTCGTCGGCTTTCTGGAAGGGAATCTCCACTCTTATCCCCCAATTACATATATTTTTCAGATCGATGCTCGGGGATGGTCTCACTTTTTCCTTTTGGATAGATGATTGGACCAATGGCAACACGTTGGCATCATGATACCCATGGCTTTTTGCATTATCGCTAATAGGGAGGCCCATGTTGCTGACTATTGGGTGAGTGGGAACTAGATGCCCTCTTTTGTTGCGGATTTTTCTGATCAACATATGGATGAATTTTTGTCTCTCCTGGACTCGCACACTCATCCATGATCTTGAGAGGGGGAGAGACCATTGGACAAGGAAAACAAAAGATTTTTCTATCAAACGATCATATAGGGAATTAACTATTCCAACACCTTCTGTTGACTCGTTGGATCGTGATTGTAGATTTATTTGGAGTCTCAAGCTCCCTAGCTACATTGGTGTTTTTCTTTGGCTCTTACGTAAAGGGCATATCCTTACCAGAGACCGTTGATATAGACTTTTCCCAAGGACATCCCAGCTATGCCATCTTTGTAACGACGAGGTGGAGACTATCGATCACCTTTTCTTCCAATGCAAGAAGACTTTGGTAGTTTGGCACACTCTGAGCATCCCCTGGCCAAATCTGCAGAATCATCATGGCGTTTGGGATTCACTTTTTTTAATAAGGATAAAGCAAGTTCAGACTTGCTTTTTCCACTTTCTGTGGTTTGGGCGATCTAGTTAGCTGGAAATTGTGTAGCCTTTGCATCTGATCATTTTTATGGGGAAAATGTAATTTTTCATGACAAATCTCTTCTTGAGTATTGGCAATTGTATGTTCCTTTTTCTATGTTGATATAATTTAATTGGGGGTGGACACCAATGCGGGTCCCCCCTCTTTTGACTAAAAAGGATATAAAAGGATCACATGGTGCATAATCTCCTGTGTAGGCTCTGTTGAGGGTTGAACTAATTTGGATCATTTGTGTCAACCTTAACATATTTATTTAAAAGAGGCAACAACAACAAAAAACAATGAGCAAAATACGCAAAACAATGACTGGAATTTATTTAAAACAACTCTATATTTATGTATAAACACATGCAATTACTAGGTTGCATCCGTATTACTAATAGTTAAAAGAAAAGAGCATCAGTCATTATGCATTTAACCCAGCTACATAGCAAACATTCTCTGAATATGAATATAACACCCAGTAAATCGCATGGAAGTATATTCCCTCTGCAGAATGGAAGGCAGAAAAGATAACAAAACGCATCATAGCTACCAAACAAGTCATTCACATAGTATTTCTGATCAAATTTGTTGCAATGCCTCAGCATTGTTATTTAAAAGATAAAGGATGATAATCCGAGATGGGTAATAAATAAAAAACCACTTCGACAACCCTTCGAACTTGGAGAAACCTCCAAAAGACATAAAGTTGGGACATATTGACTCATGATATCTCCTTAGATCACCAAACTGGAGACATCGTTCACCACAGAAAATACCAACAGTCCACATCCTCCTCATCACATCCACTAATTGGACCAGTCTTGTACAAATCAATACCCTATCTCCTACTTACAAATGCCTTCACAGTCGACCTCCGCGATGGGAAAGGGAAGATGTAACTGAACTGAGTTCAGGAGATTGATGGTTGTTTAACTTCTATCCAATGACATGATGACCAAATCATGGCCTAAATTATCAATATGGCTGTGGGTTCATTGAGTCAAAAAAGTAAGATATCTTGGATATCATTGAATATAACACTGATATTGTCATAAGCATCCACAACTTATTTTTTGCTCACAAGAAATCAATTAACCATGCCGTTAAAACATTAAATGCTCTAGACCAGTACATGAAAGTACTTTCCTGTAAAATGAATAATTACTGTGAAAGCAACATTTTGATTGTAAGGGGGATGGGTATCCTCGGCACCAAATATTCAAAAAAAACATGATATCTATATATGCCAGGATTGACCAACAATTAATGTGGAAATCCTGACATCATATTCATAGAGATCTGTTTATTGTTTGGAAATAATGACATCAGTTAAAAAATCATCTTGACAATGCAAAAGGTCGAATCAAATGTAAAAGAAAATGTCAGGAAATGCAGAATTATACCTTGAAGACAGTTGATTCAACATCCTCAACTACCACCTTGTCCATTTTGGGGTTGCCAATAAGACCAAAGAACTGTGCCTGAACACGGGAGATCTTGCAGCAAGCACCAACTTGTGTGCCTTGAAAATCTCATCCTCAACCTCAAAAACTATATCAGAAGAAATTCCAGTGTCTAGCAGATACTTTAGGTGTCTTCCCATGTCAGGAGGTGGAACGGAGATACTGTAATGTCTCGGTGCCTCCATTCTTGTCCTGACAACGCCTACTGTACAATTCATGGCAAGAGAATCATCCTTCAGGAAATCTGAAGTTTCCAGAGATGTCCTTCTGAAAAATCGTTTATAACCCCTGTGAAGTTGAAAAGGATAATTACGGACTCAATCAAAAACTACTCGAGACAATATATTTCAAGCAAAAACATGAACTTGGGACATTGACTTTGACTAAAATAGATAAATCGCACTGATCTTAGCTACAAATGATACGACTACAACAAAATATCAGAAAACTAAGCCAACTTCATGCAAATAAAAATCAACACAATCACAAAATATAAATCATCATGTCTACACGTCCTCATTATTGTTGAGTTTATATATAAAGTCAGAGCTACACTTGGCAGCCCCAAAGTGTTCTCATCAATATATGGAAGGAACATCTCATGGGGTTGATGATGGCGTTGGATTTTCTTTTCTTGAATTGATCTTAAAAAGAATACTTCAGGCACAGTGGTCGTATGACTCCTAACTCCTAAGTCCGCATAAGGTCGAACATGAACGTAAAATGGTACTGCACACCATATCAGACCTTGCTCTACATCTCTATGTCCATCCTATTGGCGCAGTCTTACAAATTTATTGAAGATGCTACAAGGAAAAGGTAGGGGTTTACCACCATCCACCTTTAAATTTTATAATCAAGTGAAATATCCGGACCGGTCTATGTTCGCCAAGAATGAGACATGGACTAAAGAATTCTCGCACACCAAATGTGCAACGCATAAATTTCATGTATCATATACGAAAAGGATTTTAAATATCTTCTCTCACTTGCATCCATTAGAATTATGGTAAAAGCAAAACCATGCATCACAATTGAAAGCACTGCATCCACTACAACTAACTAGCCTTATAACAAGACGCTTACAACAACGCACTGAGTCATCTCAATTGACGACTTCCTAGACCATGTTCTACAATTAGCATCTTTCTAATGAACATAATCTTATTTTGTGCAGTGAAATCGGAAACAATAATCAATAAGAGCAAGGCACAACAGCGTGAATTACACATTCAACAACTCAGAAACAATGAAATAGAATCGGCAACACAAGGGATCGCGATCATACCACATGCTCCCCTTGTACTTGAGCATGTACGGCCCGCTCTCGAGTGCGCGATCAAAGTGGCTGTGCACCTTGTGCCTCCCCTTCCCGCTCTGGTCAAGCAGCGTCAGCTCGAAGAGCGCCCGCACATCGGTCCCCTCGCTCGCGAGCGCGATGAAGACCGAGACGTACATCGAATTGTCCTCCGGATTCTTTCCGTCCGGGTAAAAGTACACCGCCCACTGGTAGCCGCCGACCGTGAACGTGTCGCTGGACATGTACTTCCCCGTCCCCATCCCCTTCGCCAACGAGTAGCCCTTGATCACGTACTGGTGTGATCCGTTCACGGTCTCGCACACCAGTCTCGATCTCGACGCCCCATCGTCCTTCTGATCGAACGAACACGACGCCGACGCTCGGTTTTCCTCCATAAGCGATCGATCGAAGCTACGCGATCGTCCGCATTGGGCGAAACCCTAACCCTAATTGGGCGACTCGGGGGAGGGGGGAGGAGGTGGCGGATCTGATCGAGAACGAGAGGGTTTGGTCGAATGTCGCGGCGGAGATGGGGAGGTGGATGGGAGTGGCGAGTTCTAGAAGAAACGGAAGCGGAGAAGGAAGGGGAGCTTTATCGCGAGGTGACGGAGGAGATGGGAAAGGGTGGGCTTACTCGCGGTGAGCACAAGTTGTGTTTTTCGTTATGGTGACCGGGATTTGGAGGAGGAAGGAGGACATGTGGAAGCAATTCAGACAGTCCAGTCAGCATACCGAGCTTGGATCACCATTTTTGTTAAGACTCAAAAAAATCCCGGTGCGTAGCAATGGGTTGTATTTGATTGTATGCGAAAATATAATATGCAAGATGATAAAATAAACTGCTTATAATATATGTATTTTGCAGACGTGTCTCAAAATTAAATAAATCATGTTTGAGTATCAGAATATTGTGCATACAAATATGGGTAGAATGGGTTGTCTTCTTTAGAGATAACTTAGCTCTTCTTCCCGTTTTTCCTATTTTTTATTTTTTTAAAAATGATTCAGTGGAATTATGTCATTCAAATTTCACGTGAAACAAAGACTCCTACCGTCTTTATCCAGACAATCATTTTTTAGCGGTTGCATAATTTTTGAAATCAATCCCATCTGGATGGAGCTCGTATTAGTCTATGTTTTGCACGAAACTTGATAACATCGTATAGAGATATAGTTATGAAAATCTACATAATCATGTTCAAAAATAGAAAAATGAGGAGAAGGGGTCCAAGTTAGCTCTTCCAAGGGAGCAGCCCCATTTCACCTTTTAAATATTGTAGTTATAAATTTTTTGTATTAGTTATTATTTTTAAATTTTGCGTACATAGATAACATCTTTTCCCATGCTCCACGAGGAGCGTCGATACCGGCCTTTTCCCCAAATATGTGTCATATCCCTTGCTTTTAATGATCATACTCGACTTACAGGGTATAGTTTCCATTACCCCTCCCCATCGATCCTTTCCGACGATCCTCCCATGCTATAGCTCAGGTATATGTGAAATCTACTATTTTTGTCCTAAATTCTGGATTATTTTGCCATCCAAAAAAATTTAAAGAATGACATCATTTCGTAGAGCTCGTCAAGATCTTTCTAACGAGCCCAAGAATATTAAATTCCGATATTTCTAACCCAATATATCGAGTTTTAAGTTGGATGATCTCCATATATGGATTCGAACAGAATCCGAATTTGGATCTATTTTTCGTCCCTCATTTTTATAAATAAGACATGATAGGTTGTCCAAAACCTAGTCACCACTACCTCTCACCCTCACCAAAGCACCACTTTATTGGCAAGATTTGTCATCGAAGGGACCGTTGTCGACATCGGAGAAGGTGCTCTGATTGAAGATCCGCAATCATCGTCGTGTAGGGGAGCTCGAGATCACCATTGTTCACACGTTCGAGGTATTATTAGGCGACGGAAACATCATTTCCCTGTAAGAGGAGATCACGAGGGAACATCCTCGGAGGTAACGATAAATACCTTCCTCTTACTGTTGATTTCCACACATTTTTGTTCCCATTTGCTTGAACATACTTGGAGCCTTGATTATTCTTATTATGTGAGTCATGTACTAGTAACGATGTTGTTTTCTCTTCTTTATGTTGGTTTCTACATGATTCTCGATCCTTCTCTTTTTTTATCCTTAGAGCCTTAAATGTCCTTACGGCATGATTTTCATGTGATTGTTGATGTCATCTTGTACATAATTGAATCATGTTAGTAACAATATTTGATTACTTTAATCCATCATAAATGAATCATAATAGACAGATATGATGTCAATGATACATGTTTCTGTTAGAGAATATTCTTTGTGGCAATTTACTAAGAGAATATTCTATGGAAAATATCCTATGGAATGTTCCCTCTTGAGCACCTATATAAGGATCGCCACACCTCCTGTACTCATTGAGAAATTCCAATAGAATATCCGCCCCTTTGAGGGCTTCTCCCGTGGTTTCATCCCGCTCCTCACGGAGTAGGGTTCCACGTTAATCCCGTTGTTCTTTGATGTTTATTCTCTTTTCATGTTTTCGCTTCCGCTTCCCATTTCTCAACATGGTATCAGAGCGGGTTCGATTCTCGTAGAATTTTTTTCCATCGCTTGTTTGAGATTCGATTTTAATTCTTGAAAGGTTATTTTGAATATTTATGGTTCCATTCAAGTTCTTGTTCAAGGAAAGTCCTAGGGTTTGTTTCTTGAAATCCTATGTTTCAGCATCAACATCGCCGCCAGATCTGCAAATCCTGCTTCGTTCATGGTGTTCAAATCTGTTCAGATCCCTATGGAAGTTCTAGGTTTTTTGTTCAACAAGCCAACCCCTGTGGGGTTAACCTTTTCCTTGCCGGTGGTGTTTCACCTCGTTGTTGGAGTATTTTTAGGGTTCGTGCACGCGATCCAACCTTCGTCCAGCAAGTGAGCGGCGGTGCACCACTCTCATCTCCAGTCCTATTAGAATCCCCACCAGTACATACCGTCAGCGCATCTCCAAGCAGTGGCGTCATGCCACCCCATATCCTGCGCCCCAAGGAAGCATCTGAGACCCATCTCCTACGCGAGCGACCTTCCAGATCCCTCGACGGCGCTCCATCCCTCACAGTTCACAGGCGAGCTACTCGCGTACCTCCACTCCAGGTGGAGCATACCCAACCGTACGCGCGTCTCTAGCAACAAGCAGCAACAAGCAGCATCTTCCTCCTCGCGGCCTCCGTGGCGCATCTCCAGGTCGCGCGCGCAACCCCAGGCGGTGCAAATCGACCGTCTCCGCCCTCCCTCGCACCCTCCAGATCTGCAGCGGCTCCATCTCCTGCTCCCACAGCCTAGGGCGGAGACATCGACAACCCTCCATATCGCGGCGCGCGCTCTGTCCATGCGATCCCAGCGCGGCGCCAGATCAACCTTCCAGCGACACTGATAGGGCCCCTGCTTCACCGCGCGCACCTCCTCGCGCGAAGGCTCCGCCGAAGCTCATACTTCTTCCTCTCCGCGCGATTATCCAACGCGCCCGTGACGGTGCATGTTGAAAGGGCACCTGCGGGGCGGTATTGTTTAGATAGGATTCCCAGGAACCCTAGAAAAGGGTGTTCATGTTTAAAAAAAACTACTTGTGAGTAGTTGGGCGGCAACAAAAAAAGGGGGAGGGGGTTGCCGTTTCCCAAAATTGAAAAGCCCCAAAAAAAGAGAGGGCCTGCGTAAAAAAATTATTAGAGGCCCAACATAAAAAAGGGGGGGAGACTGAAGGTTAAAAAAATCGCTATTGTTTTGAAAAAACAAAAGGAAAGGGGATATTTGTTTTAAAAAAATAAAAAGCCGTAAAAAATGGTTGAACGGCTTTAAAAAAAGGAGATTGAAAAAAACACGAAAAAAAGGAGAGAGAAAGAGAGAAAAAATGCATCTTTTGTTTCTCCCAACTTGATCCATGGTTCTTATTCTATCAAGTATGGGAGAAAGGGGGATCAGAAATGGCATATTCTTCAGGACTTCTGCGCATCCATGACTGACAAACTGACACTCCAGGTTTTTACTAATCATCCGTCTTCACCGAGTATCAACTTTTTCATCGAGGCGTATAGTTCTTCTTTTACGACCCGATCAGTTCCTGCGCTGGACTTCTTCTGCAGCGATTCTTCTCCAGGCACGACAGAGATACGTTCCGGTGACTGCAGGCACGACAGAGATACGTTCCGGTGACCTGATATCGCAGCGGTTCTACAGGCATGACAGAGATACGTTCCGATGTCCTGAAAGCCGCAGACCCGTCCTCGTGCGAGGTCTTCTACCAGCAGCAGACATATTCTTCTTGCGATGTATTGGGTGAAGATGTGTTGTATACATTTTCTTGTTGTTGCAAGCTGAAACTTTCTCAGCTCCAGCTTGATGGGGAGTGTTAGAGAATATTCTTTATAGCTATTTATTAAGAGAATATTCTATGGAGAATATCCTATGGAATATTCCCTCTTGAGTACCTATATAAGGATCGCCACACCTCCTGTACTCATTGAGAAATTCCAATAGAATATCCGCTCCTTTGAGGACTTCTCCCGTGGTTTCATCCCACTCCTCACGGAGTAGGGTTCCACGTTAATCCCGTTGTTCTTTGATGTTTATTCTCTTTTCATGTTTTCGCTTCCGCTTCCCATTTTTCAACAGTTTCAAAAATAGATCTCACTGATACGGGTGTTGAATTATACGCGTTGAATTATACGCAGATAGGAAAATCAGATTATCTTGTTGAACATCAAGTACACAAAATACATAAAGCAAATAATCTAATATTATCTATGACGACATAATTCTCCACAAACATGATCATGCGTTGGATTGGGAGATTGCTTTGGACGTAATGAGTATGTGTTTGTTACTGAATTGACGTTGAGGTGGCAATTAAACAAATGTCAACCGTCTCATTTTCCTTTTGTGAGATAATGCATTAAGACCTAATTACTATTAGGTTTCATCTCTTTAACATGTAACTAGCAGATGTAGGTCGGATGTAGTCGAATGGATTATGGATTTTGGAGCCACACATCATCTGTGTCATCATCTGTGCGGTGACAGAAATCAGCTTACAACATACAGACCTATTCCTCCAGGACGTACAGTGGTTATTGCAGATGGGACTCATTCTCCAATTACAAGACAGGGGGAGATTAGCTTGACTTGCTATATGCATTTACAGAATATTCTATGCTAATGACAATTTTATGATAAAATATAACGAAGGACACATCTGGTATTTTGAAAAAGAAAAACTAATCAAAAGTTGTCCTTTGCCCCCTTCTTAATATATAGTAATGGATTAGTAGGTGAGGCATTGGGAACTCAGTGAGAATTACAGAGCAATATAAAACACAATGATCATGAGTATCTTCAGTAAAATATTACTATTACGCCAAAATTTATGTTAGGTACTACATGAACATATAAATTTAAACGGGTGCACGCAAAGAAGCTAGTATCATGGATTATGTTTGGATGTAAATTGTTTTAATTTCGTGAACAAGTAAATCCTTATTCATTGACATTTTATTCCATATTCTGGTGTGCTATAGATAATATTTCATATTCCAAGGATTTCATTCTCCCGAGAAAAATTTTTTTCCAGTCAAGTGAGATATAGGCATCTACCTATTAGTTGAGCTTAAGCTTGAGAATCGTTTTTTTTTCAAATCCAATACTCTACCTCTCACATGTATTTAAGTTTAAATACAACTTGATCATCAACAACAAGATGATTTTACTTTAAACAAGAGTTTTGTGTAAAGTATGAACGATGATTACTAAAACTTCACCGAATATCTCAGTTTTATACGTGATCTGCATAATATTTTAAATAATAAAAACTTTATATTACAAGTTTCCTGTTATGCATCAAAGATTTTTTTACTGGTGTCCTCTTTAAAGACTTCTCACAAATTGAATGTATAGTGAAAATGGCGTTAACATATAGCTGAGCATGTATATTGTGTAGTAAAATTTTGATTGGGACAAGTGAAATATTGATCATCACTAAAGAAATACAAAAATTGTTAATAGGTCGTTGACATCGTTTTTGTTAATAGAAAGTATCGTTCTATGGACAATATTTCACGACGATCGGGTAGTTGGAGTTAGGTGCCTCAAGGGATTGGTCATGTACTCCGGATTGATACCTTCGAAGTCCCGACCCCAATGGACTAATTGGGTGATGTGTTGCATCTAGCAGTCTGGTTTCATCCGGAGTCGTTCGACATAGTTGGCAGGTGTCGTGGTTGGCGTTATTAGTTTCACAGTTATATAAAAATATTAGAATTTTGAGTAGAATTAGGTGTAGCCGCATCAAATTCTATTTTGAGTAATATTATTGTAAGAGGTGATCCGGGATGTGGTTAAAGTTCGAGAAATCGGGTTATATCTTATCATGTTCTAGTTGAACAGAGGTCTTTGGGAGTTGCTCAAGTTGAATATCAAGTTCCCACGTAGTAGAGGCCTGCGAGTCGGTTATTGTATGTGCTAAATAAATACGAGAAATGATCCATAATCGAATATTACTAGTTACAATGTACATCGTTGTGGACTCTAATCGACGAGAAGAATATCAAGATCAATGCGGTAGTACTCACATGGTGATTAATTGAATAAATAAAATTTAGTGATCATGTAATCCAATGTAAATTAGAATAACATAGTGTTTCTTGATTTTCTACAATATATGCATACGTCATTAGATAAAGTTGATTACACATTCCTTACTGATCTCTGCATTAGTTATTACAGTATTTACCTTGTTACTGGGCAATTACTCATAATGTTACCCTCGTGTGAACCAACAGGTGTACATGAACAACAACCATAACATTAGCGACTTTTGAAGAGATTGAACCTTTCACGTCATCTTGTATTGGAAAGGTACATTTTACTTAGAGTAAATTATTTATTTTCGTACTTTTTATGTTCTATTTGAGCGACAATGTAATGAGATATTCGGAGAGATTCTTTTGCAAAGTTTATAATTATATGGCGTATCTCATTTTATGGACATAGACCTGATGATTATTATCAATGATAATGGATGTTGCATTTTACTTTCCAGTTTCTATTATTCTCATGTTATTATATATTTTAAATGGTGATCTAGTGTGCCTAAGAGAATTTGATGAGTATCAGAGATCATGAGTATATTTAGATAGTAGGTCTGACGCTCTCGTCCCGTCGGTTTCGATAGCCGGAGAGACGGGGTGTCACACTACATGACTGAGATCTCGATTTATCATAACTTACATGGGGATACATGAAGATATTGTTTATTTCAAAATTATATCCAATTATTTGATTAAATTCACATTTGTAATCGTATTTCATGTTGTATTGCTAGCAAAAAATCACATAAAAATGATTATACGGAGATTTATTGACTATTGCTAAATTAACAAATATTGTTACAATTTTTTGCAGAAAAGGGAATGAATAATCAATATTATGGATCTTAAATAAGGAATATGATATTTCTATCGAGAACTAAAATATTCTAATATCCATTGTCATGTCTTTCTTAGTTACATGCATGATAACAACAGAAGCTCATTGTATATTCTATAAATTCTATAAATTGCATTCAATTCTATATTGGTACAAATGTTTGATACAACAACAATGTTAGGTATTGATTTTTTTCTCTTCTAACCACTGTTAAATTAGTAATTAATAATGAGTGGTACAGAATTTTGCGAAAAAGGCAACATATAATCATTGGTTTGCGAATATTTAGTGATGAATATTGTAACATCCCAGGCAACAACTTGTTGGGTTCGGTCCCAATCAGATCCGTTGACAAACACCCAAAATGCTTAAGCCCATGTTGTCAAGTAGTATTCCCCATTAGTTATAAACCACACCCACACTTCGTGAGTTTTAGATGTGGCACTATGTTTGAGGTGTTACGACCTCCGTCATTTATATTCGCAACGTCCTCGTTGCGACATGGCCCATTCACTTATTCCCCAGTGATGGTGGTGGTTGCATGATCCCCGCTCAGGTCCCTTCGGTAGCCCTTTCCACTATCAGAGGGAACCCGCTCTGATATCATTTGTAATAGCCCGGGCTTTGGTCCCCGGTCCGTTATCGAGGAAAACTAGCTGGACAACTTATTTGGTTTGGGTCCAATTGGACCTCTTGACAACCACCAAAAATGCTTAAGACCAAGTTGTCAAGTAGTAATCCCCACCACTTATAAACTACGCTCACACTTCGTGAGTTTTAGATGTGCTACTATATTTAGGGGTATGGGTATTACAATCTTCCCCACTTATATTCGCAACATTCAGATCTCCCTGATTCAGATTAATAAACTCTTGCTCCTTAATCAACTGCAAGTGCATAGGAATATACTACTCTCGAAAGAGTTTAACAAACTCGTCCCACATAATAATCTCTCCTTTTTCAAATTTCCACAATTGACAACTGATCCACCAGTCCTTAGCAGGACCTTTCAACTGATGAATAACAAAAGAGACATTGCTATGATCTGGACATCTAATTGCATCAAACAACTTGTCTATCTCCTCCAGCCATCGATCCGATACCTCAGCATCCACTACGCCTTCAAAGTTAAGCGGGTTCACCTTTAAGATTCCTACGCTCCTAACAAAGACGTCTTTCTCTATCGAGACGCCTCTCACGACGTATGTGATCCTTATCCTTAGTCTGATGGTTATCAGCTTGGTCACGAATTAATTGGGAGAGCTCCTCGACCGTCTTCATCAACTTGGCATTCTGTGATGCCAAATCATGAGAGCGACGATTCCTCTTATGGTTCGAGATGGTCAACATCTACAAATAGCAATGGTCCTTTAATCAATTATTTCAAACCTTATAATAAATACAACATGTCATCCTAAAATCGAATAAAATTCTTCTAATCTTCTATTTGGCTCTGATACCACGAGTAACATCCTGGATTTAGGCCTCCGATCTGTTATCGAGGAAAACTGGCCCTGACAACTTATTGAGTTCGGGCACAATCAGATGTGTTGACAACCACCCAAAATGCTTAAGCCCATGTTGTCAAGTAGTAGTCCCATCACTTATAAACCACACCCATACTTCATGAGTTTTAGATGTGGTACTATGTTTGGGATGTTACAAATATGGTCTTCATTGTAATATGTAATGATTGAGTAGTTGTTGACATGCCATTTATATGTAATGAATAATCACAAATATTATTCACGATAAATTTATATATGTTTCTTTAAATTTGTAACAAAAACGATATTCATTGGTATGCTGGTAGCGATGAATCATATACCAACTGTAATATGTAGATTTCTTTGTTTCTAATCATTGCTAAATTAACAAAATTGTACAATTTTTATGAAAAAGTGAACCAATAGTCGTCATTTATGAACTTTAGTAAGAAATATGGTATTCGTTGTAAATTTAGATATTCTAAAGTTCATTGACATATCTTTCTTTGTTTAGTATATACCAACGAATAATATTCATTGCAAAACTATATATGATTTTTTTAGTTATATATCAAAAATCATTTAAGTTACTATATTTTTAGCCACTAATCATTTGAGGACGAATCCGATCAAGCACTACACAAATATGACAACAATTAGAGAATCAATAAATGCATACACAATCACCTAAGACAATGATGCGTAGTGGTTCAACAATGTATCTACATCCGCTTGCTCTCATCAACTCTTTTTTTATTGATTTTAAGATACAATATGTAGCAATAACAATTGTGAAAATTATCAAAGTTTTCAAATTCACAAAAAAACTCGAAATTATTTCATTTCTATATCCAATATTAACATTAAACAGGAAACTGGAATCTAATGTCTATGTGAAAATATCTAATGATGGAAAACTAACAATTAAACTCGTGAATCTTTTCCAAACAAACGAGGCACGTAAGGACCAAAGAAAATAATATCTCTACAGAAATGGGTAAAATGGGGGTTTTGCCTCGGGGAGCTAACTTGGCTCCATCGTCTTATTTTTTCAGTTTTTATTTTTTTAAAAAATGCTTCTGTATATTTTCATAACTATATCCATATTTATGTCATTCAAGTTTCATGCGAAACATATATTCATATTGTCTTCATCCTTACGGGGTTGATTTCAATAATTCTGTTACCATTAAAAAATGATTATCTGAATGGATGTCGTAGGAGTTTCTATTTTGCACGAATCTTGATGACATAATATAGAGATATAATGATGAATTCTACCGATTATTTTTCTAAAATAAAAAATAGGAAAAATATGGTTGGGAAACAAGTTAGCTCCTGTAAAGGGCAGCCACATTTTACCTTAACAAAATTCCATATATCAAACGATTTCTTTCGGTTAACAAAACTCGCTTTAAAAATAATATTAAATTTTAAAAAACTAATTCTGTCCTGAAATTCTTTTTCAGTTTTTAAAGCGTGTACGAAAAACTGCACTCTCGATACATGATTTCAATCTTTCTTTTTTGTTTAAAGAACACTTGAAGAGTTTGAGATATCAATGCAGATGTGAATATGTTGAAAAGATTCTTCTTGATCCATATTAAATGCTCGCGTTTATATGAACTAGTGACATGCTCGTGCGTTGCATCGGGAAGTGTTGATGCTTGTGTCAAATGGATTGTGAGTGAAAAAAAGTATAAACAAACTCTACATAACATCAACGACTCAACTTCTTGTGTTGGCTGAGTACAACAGCTTATTAAGCAAATATACAGTTTATTTATTTGCTTGCTTTTATATTAGGCAAACACTCGTGATATTTTCTTCTTTTGAATAAATATCTGGATGAAGTGTAAATTGTTATAAGCAGAATTGAAGGTAAAATAAAAAACAATGACAGAAATAATTAAATAAAGACGTGTTTGAGACAATGATTAGTATGGTGTGCTCCAATCTTTGATATAGGGGGAGTTTGCTTTTCTGATTAAATATAGTAACATATTCCTCAGTTGGAGAATGGGAAGATTACAATCTGTATGTGATGTATTCTGATACTGTGGCAACCAATATGACCAATATAATACAATAACTTCTCACAAATCATGTGATCGTCCTATTAGAAAACATCATTATGCCAAACAAACAACAGGGGATGACAATATGTTAATAACAATAATATTATACACATGTAATCAATTAATGTCTTCGGAATCTAGCTTTGATGTAGTAATATACACAGGAAAATATATTCACATCCCAAATGCAAGAATATAGAGCAGAACATTGCATTTTATATTGAGGATCACTTAAAAGTAGTTAAAAATCCATCGCAATTTAAGAAACATAGACTGACACCAACATCCAAACAAACAACAAATTTCAAAAATCCAATTCTAGTGTTATGGTTTTGTAATAATAACAAACTAACCGTCTTGAGAAACTTTAAAAAAACACAACTTTATGCAAAAAAATATTATGTTTACTTATACAATGCAAAATGGAGGTCAGGATGGACAGAGTATATATGTGAACAAAATATATTTACATATGTTCTTTGCATATAATTACAAAAACTTTTACGTCGTGCTATGCAATTCCATTTTCTATTAAGAAGCAAAAAACTGGTGTATATCGTGGAGGCACACATGGGAAGTCCTGCAAGTTGTAAGATTTAGATAAGCAAGAAACATATACAGTAACATGATATAAAGTAAGCAGTTGACCATTTGAATATTTGAACTAACATAGTGATACATACCCCAATATTATCAAGATTTTTCTAAATCAGGTAAGACATCGATCTCCTGAACTGAAGTAGCTGTGAAATCCTTTTGGCACACAAATCTATGATTTTTTTTGTTACCCTAAGATGGAAGACATATCTTTTCCATAACGTGTATTGATAAGATGTCCCAATAGATCCAACACATCTTCCTATATATGTTAAAGAATAAATTAATGATCATAAAAATAAATTCAATTATATGTAAATTGGTTATTAAATATAAGTAAGAACTTTATGTTTACCTGGCTAAGTAATTCTTATAGTTGAGGCAATGTTATATCCAAGATTTTTTTCCGCCACATCTCCGAAAGTTGTGATATAAATCTCTTCTGTCTTATCAGATACAACAATTCTAAGCTTCATTCTTCATATATAAAAAAAAGCAATAGATGTACAATATCACATTACAAATATATTGTAAATTTATACTGTGATTTACGGAAACCTTGTAGAAAGTGGATTTAGAATATGTTGAAGGAGTACCTGGATATACATATGGAGTTTTTAGTGGAACAATTCAAGCAATAGTTGTTGGAAGAGAGTTTATACGTGGACAAACAATTTTTGCAGCATTCATACCACACTTGCATATTTGTAAAGATACCAGACATAGTAGTTTTCACTTGATATGTGTTTGCTTATAAATATTAGTAAGTAAAGTAGAATAATTTGAACCTGTATTCCAATAACAATACATACAGAATATAGAATATGAAATAAATTGATGTTACCTCTGTTGGGAAATTCTGGGTAGTGTCAATGAGTTCAGAAATTGTGATGGAAGGTAATTCAGCAAAGTCAAGGATGGTATTTTGGGTCAAAGATAGCGAATGAATCTGATTTTTCAGATTATCCTGCTTTGCAAACCTGAAAAACAATACATGTAAGTAATACTTATTATAAATTTATAAGTAACAAAATAAACTAAACATACCAACTGAGCAGATCGATGGCCTTGTTAAAGAGGTTAATCTATCAGATTGTATTGTAGAAAAACCAGTTGTTGAAAGGGTGTATGAACCTAAAATTTATTATACAGTTATCTAAAAAGATATGATAAAACTATGTAAATAAAAAATGAAACTATAACTTGTTAACATGTATGGAGTATCAGAACCTTGATACATGGATACAGATAAATGAGCAGCAAGAACAACACCAGTGTTTCTAAAAGCTTCTTCAAGATTAGTGTTGTATTTAATTGCCAAGTCTCCCCAAATTGTAATTCTCGCAGTTGATCCACTGAGTTATTGAGAAATCAATCAGATTATTTGCGAAATACACAGATGTATAAATTGGTGATATGATATGGGAGAAAGCAATAATAAAAGCACCTTTGATCAATGATATCAATATTGGATTTTTTTGCAGTCTTCCATTCTTTGTTGTGATATTAGTAATGGATGTGAAATTTATAACTATTCCCAAAACATCTATACAGGAAGAAGGATATTGTTAGTTTTACATATGCAACCCAAGAAAAATCGAATATAAGATTTTATCTATGGAATGTAACAACTTTAAACAATAATAATACCTATCAGTGATCCACCTTTTGCCTTATAATGTGTAAATTTTTCAAAGATATTAAATTGTGTGCAAATTGTGGTATGCAGCCATCATCATCCTGTAATTCGACTGCTGACCGACTGTTAAGCAGCATGCGATAACGACGATCGATGATCACATGCCACTTCTTTGCGTCACATATCTGAACATTTCTGAAGAAATAAACAGATCATATTTGTAACTTATCTTTCCAATGTTCCAAGCAGACATCATTCACAGAATCTTCCATTTGATCACCCTAATCAAAATTTCAAAATGTAATAGTAAATCAGGTAATAAAGATTATATGCACAAGAAAAGTAAACGTACAAATAAAAAGGAGGTTGAACCTGTTCATCTATAACAATGAAAGCCATCAATTTTCCATTCCTTGGTCCTAAGATATCACCAAACCAAATTCTTCCCACTCTAATATGGTAAAATACATTGCGAAAAATAGGTTGGGCTGAAGACAAGGAAATTTTTCGGGTCGCAACAACCTTTTGATTTTCTTGTATAAGCTGTTTTTTTGTTGATTCACATCCTTCAGTGGCATTTCTTATTCTGTTCAATTTCTCTAATACAAATGATATAAAATTTGATTATTTTGATGAAAATATAAAATGCACGGAGTGAAACAGAATTTTGAAATATGTGTGACTTGGAAAGAATAACATTAGAAAAAATATCCACAATGATGTTTCCTTCATTCCGAGGATGTTCAACATCTAAAGCTCGTTGTTTCACACTTACTGCATGACTATCTATAAATAAGAATAATATAGAATCATGCATTGTATCCAAAGACATCAAATTTTGTAATGAGATACCGATCCACTAAATGAAGCAAATAAAACGAATCTCAATGGTATTTGGGAAAATATATAACCGCAAATTTAAACTTTAAAACAGCATAACAAAGAGGAATTAAATTGTTAATGGCTTGAATATCACACTTTAGAAGTGATATTTTTCATGTGTCAAAGAAAGGTACTTTTCGTATCAATGATATAGTGGAAATTACACTGTATTATATCCAATGCATCATCAACATTGACAAGTCAATGACATGGAAAGAGTAACATGAATATATAAAATCTATAATGATGTTACCTTCAGTCCCAGGATGATCAAAATCTAATGCGTGTTGCTCCACACTGACTGCATCGCTTCCTGTAAATACGAACAATATAGAGACACACATTGTATCCAAACACTCAATGCCTGATTTCCTATGGATAAGCATAAAGATAAATATGCTATAGCCTATATTTAACGGTGAATTATTAGTGATGTTTTTAATATGCATCAAAGGAAGATACTATTCTTATTTAAGACCTAATAGAAAGTACACAGTATATATATACATGCAGCATCAACATTCACAGAGCAAGGACTTGGAAAAAACAACATTAGAAAAAATATCCATAATGATGTTACCTTCATTCCGAGGATGTTCCACATCTAAAGCCCGTTGTTCCACACTTACTGCATGACTTCATGCAAATAAGAATAATACAGAATCATGCATTGTAACCAAAGACATCAAATTTTTAATGAGATACCATCACACTGAATGAATCAAATAAAACGAATCTCAATTGTATTTGGAAAATATGCAACCACAAATTTAAACTTCAAAACAACATAAAAGAGAAATTAAATTGTCAATGGATTGAATATCACACGCTAGAACATTAGAACAAAGTAACCTCTTTGAGTGTGAAGACATAACATCGAGTAATAAATAAAGAACATAACGTCTAATATTTCACAAATATCGATATGAAGAAAATTTTCATTCAAAATAAGCAATGGTTTAAAAGCAGTGTTTTAAGCATAAGCATATCATATGTAAATACTAAATAGGTAGTGACAACAATGCTAAAAAAATTCATATACAAAAATAGTACCAAACAAAGAAACACTTGTTCACACAACAAACGAAATTACTCTTACGAAAGTTTTATTAAAACATCCAGAAGTTACATGTACAGTTAACAATAACAACTTCATATAATATTATCAAAGAAATCTAAAAGCATCGAGTACATGGACAGTTTGTCGAAGCTAAACATAAGCATATCATCTGTAAATACTAAGTAGCTAGTGATAACAATGCTAAAAAAATTTGATATACAAAAATAGTACCAAACAAAGAAACAGTTGTTCATACAAGAAACAAAATTATTCTGGAAAAGTTTTAGTAAAAAATCCAGGAGTTATATAACAACTCTATACAATATTATGAAAGAAATCTAAAAGCATCGAGTACATGTACAGTATGTCGAAGGAGAACAAATGTCACCAATACCTGATCGAGCACATGTTTTCAATCTCTTTCGAGCACGAGAACTTGAGCCTGGATAGAAAACAAACTATATTTTAAAAATAATCAAATTCACTGTACCTTTATGCTAAAAGTTGATATTATATAGTGAACAGGTCACAACTTAACAGAAACTAATTCTTTACGGAACTATGTTGAAAGTTACCATGAGAAGCATGATCATCGAAATCATGGCTCTCTGCAAGATGTTTCGTCATATCAGAATCCATTGCTTGACGCTGCATGCAAGTCAGTGCTATGAGTTAGCTATGCGAACCAACACGAACATAAGCAAAGTTTTAGAACAACTACAGTCGCCATATCAAATCATAAGCACAGGAAATGCTTACAAAATATGCAACTTTTATGCATGTATCTAATCTTCAGCAAACAAAATCAAATAAAAACCTAACCGATATCTAGACTCCCATGAAAAAAATCAAACATTTCAGCATGTAAGTAATATAAATTCGGTCAAATCAGAATCCAATAGCTATTCGAATCAAGGCGACCATAAGCAAATTTTCAGAACAACTACAATCTCCATATGAAATCATAAGCACAGGAAATGCTTAAAAAATATGCAACTTTTATGCATGTATCTAATCTTCAGCAAAAAATAGTCAAATAACACCCAATCGATATCTTTATTATTATTTATATAGGCAAATTCTAAAAATGGGTGCGGTGGTGGAGGAGTACTCATATAGCCTCATAGATTTCGTAATACAGATATTATACTCGGCAACCATCAAGAAAATAGCCTCCAGGAGAACCCGCTGTACCGCAAGGCTACAACCTTCATCTCCACCCTCCCTTCCCTCCATGACTCTATCGACGCTCTCCTCTTCTCCTCCTCTCACTCCCCCTCCGACGTCTTCCTCCAGCTCGCTCCCAACTAGACCGTCCATGACGTCTTCCTCGGGGCCAAGATCTCATGGACCCATCTCGCCCCCAACCTCCTCCTTCTTCGCCTCCGCAAGGAGGACCACCGCAGGGTCCTCCGCCCCTACCTTCAGCACATTGAGTCCGTCGCCGGTGAGGTCGACCTCACCCGCACGGACGCCCGGCTCTTCATCAACTCCGACGACGAAGGGAGGCGCCGCTGGAAGTCCCCCTTCACACATCCCAGCACCATGGACACCCTCGCCATGTATCAATGGAAAGCACTTTCGTTATCGTAGACAACCGTAGCAGAACAACAGGAGATAAGAAATGCAACATACCAAATCGATCAGTCGACGCCGGTAAACTTCCTTCAATCGTCGTCCCCTCACCGGCGCAGCAGCGGAGGACACAAAACGATGAAGTCGGACGCAGAACGGTGAAGTTGAAGATGCGAAGGATGGCGATAGACTTGAGGGAAAAGGAGTCTCTTGGAAGGAAGATAGCCCTAACGTGTTGTCGATGTGAATAACACGCGGCTCGAGCAGGGGAGAATACGTGTTGTGTGAGCAGAAGACGTAACTCGAACCACGACTTCGCCCCCAAGAAAATAACAATTACGGTACAAGGCACTGTAGCTACAGTACATGCTACAGTGCCATATCCACGGTGCTTAATATATGTTAAGATTTTGGAAATTACTGATGTCATGTGTCAATTTGATGTGGCTTGATGGCCCATGTATGAGTTGAATTGATGCAGTTCACTTTTTAGTCGCATGGGTCTATATGATAATAATTGAATACAGTTGTTGTTTTAGTTAGATGAACTTGTGATATTTACATGTAATTTTAATTTTGAACATGAAATGTTGTTTGACATTTAGATCGTAATTTTATTTTTTGAGCTTGAATTGTTGTTTGGCATTTAGATCGAGCAGAACAGGATCAAACTCGATCGAGTAAAACTATTGTTGGGAAATCAAGGATTTCCCTTAACTTGTCCTGCAAAAGATGACTAGTAGGAAAACATTCTCCACACAGGGACAAAGAAATAATCGTAGCACAATAATCAAGCAATCACGGAAAGGCGAGAAATTTTACGTTGGAAAACCTTCCTCAATATGAGGGATGGAAAAAAATCCACGGGACACGACGACCCGCAATAAAATACTGGATTTCCTTTGTATTTCAAAACCTCTCTACCTCTTTATTACGCGTGAGAGTGCGTACGAGTTTAATTTAAAATATTACCTTTCCTAGATTTGTTTTAACTCTACGTAATTTTCAATTTGCGCACAAGTATGTAACGCAATAATAACCTCAGAAATGAGGCTCATTAAAGTCATTTGATCAAACACCTTCCTTCTTTTGTATCCGGGTTCATATAGTCATTTTTGGCATTAAACGGGTCCCCTTGGTAATGTTGGGTGCATCCAACGAGACCATAGGAACTCGTTATCACTTAATATCTTGATGAAAGATAAACGACTCTCTTTTGGCTCTTTATTAATGGGCAGTATGTCTATATAAAGGATTGTAGTCTTAGCCTTTCAAACACAACACAACAGAAGCATTCTGTTCTTCACCCCCATCTGTTCTCCACCACTTGTGCGCTCATTATGAATTCGCGTAGCCAGATTTGTGCTTTATTTTTTTGCGATGATGAGGGCCAACGGACGTTCCACAATTGCTCTCTTGCTAGTTTCGGGAAACAACATCCAGCTGAGAGGTAATTGAATCTGGGAGTTAGACCGCCATCAAGCCCGTGCATAGGAGCGGTGGAATCTGTCTTCACGACAGCATCTTTCGACGTGCCTCCATTTCTCAGGCTGGTTCTTTCAAATTAATATTTCTTTGTTGTTATTTTGATCGTATTTGCCTGTCAATCTTAAAACACAACATCCTTACAAACAGTGCTAGAAAATTATAGTATTTTTTCAACATTGTAAAGATAGATATGCAAGTTTTCTATCTACCATTTCATTCCGTCTTTGTTAATTAAACTTTTGCAAAATGGATCCTAGAGCAGTGATGACTTCAAAAGACATTGCTAGTCTTGGACCTGAAAAATCGTAGGATTGCATTTCCGTAGATGGTAACAAAAAGTGAGGTTTGGGCTAACTTCTTTAGGATTAGTCTCTACTATAACTCCTCCTGAGGAGCCCGAAGATCCAATCACTCTCATTGATCATGTTAACTCTATCCTATTCTCAATAGGCTTCACTTATAATGATCCATTTTCTTCTCCTATCTCGACTCATCTAAAAATATCTAAAGAGATAGATTACCTTTGTCATGGTAGGATTCTCTCCGATTTATCCGATGAGCTTTATGCCATATACCATACACACCCTGTTGCTCTCGAACTTTGCAAAGCTTTAGATGATAAGTCTGGTATGCAAGATGCGGGGTTAGAACGATATGCTTTTATCCAATGGTTTGACTATAAGATGGTAGAGAACAAGCCTGTCTCCGCACAAGTTCTTGAATATCAAAATCTTATCTCTAAGTCTTTATTAGTGGCTATAAGCTCGAGGAAAATGTATAAGTAGCCTCTCTAATTGAAAAGCTCTCTTCTTCTTGTAAAGATTTCACTAAATTTCTCCGTCATAGACAAGGGAAGATGAACATGTCTTCCCTTGTAAAGTCTCTTCAAACTGAAGATCATTACAGAGCAAAATACTCTAAATACAACCCTTTTGTCAATTTAGTAGACCATTTCAACACCAAAAAGAAACCTATAAATTCTCCCCAAATCCAAATAACCTTTCAAGAAAGGCAAGTAACCCGATCAAAATAATAACACTGACTTTAGGGCCAACGCATCTGCTCTGTGTGTGGCAAGCTCGATTACTTGCGAACGTATGCAAGAATCACAAAGGACAAAAGAAGCAACATACTAAGAATGTTGAAGTCAATATGATTTCTGTGGGGGGAGACGCTTCTGAAAGGTTAGGAATTAACTCTGTTATTTCTAATATTAGTTATGCCTCCCATGATAGGTGGTTGGATTCTGGAGCCGTATCTCACGTGCGCTATGATCACTCTTCTTTTTCCACCTATCATGCCGATAAAAGTTGTATTATCACATGGGGTGATGATGTCTCCGTGAAACATATCGTAGGCTTCGGACGTGTGGATTTGAAACTCACATCAGGGAAAGTCTCGAAGCTACATGATGTATTACATATTCTTGAATTTAAGAAGAACCATATTAGTGAGCTCCTAATTATGTCTTTATGTTAATCCTTATTAAGTCAGGGAAATAAAGTTGTAATCTCTCGTTTTGGATCTTTCATAGCTGTCGGCTATACTTGTAATGGTCTTATCAAGTTTAGTGTTGAATCTTGTAATGGTTCTTCACATATTAATGATAATTACATTTGAACTCTTTCTACTATCTTGTCATCTGATCTTTGGCATGCACGCGTAGGACATGTGAAAAAAATACAATGAAGCGTCACATGGGTTTAATTCCCAAAACTGACATAATAAATAATGAAAGATGTCAATTTATGTGCAAGCCAAATTTCCTAAGAAGCCCTTTAGATCAATAGAAAGAAACTCTATACTACTTGAACTAATCCATTCTAATGTATGTGACCTAAACCATGTTCTCACTCGTGATAACATGTGCTACTTTGTGACCTTTATAGATGATTTTTTAAAGTATTGGTATGTTTATTTTCTAAGATCTAAAGATGAGCGAATAGAAAAGTTTAAGGTCTACAAAACCCAAGTAGAGAACCAAACCGATAAGAACATAAAAATGTTTAGATCCGATAGAGGGGGTGAGTATACTTCAAATGAGTTAAACCAGTTTTGTGAGGAACATAAACCACTGTCCTTTATAACCCTCAGTCTAATGGTGTGGTCTAAAGGAAGAACAAAACACTTATCAACATTGTCAACGCCATGTTAGCTGAATTTGGTCTTAACTAATGATTGTGGGGGAGGCTATTTTAACCGCAAACTATGTGCTTAACCGCATCCCTTTCAAATACATAGATAAAACTCATTATGAACTTTGGTTTAACAAAAAATCGGTTTTAAAATACCTTAAAGTATGAGGATGCTTGGCCAAAGTTAAGATTTCTGAAAATAAGAAGATGAAGTTAGGTCCTAAGACTCTGGACTCTGTTTTCATAGGATATGTAGAAAATAATAATGCCAATAAATTTCTAGTCATAAAATCTTATATCCAAGAAATTGGGATCAACTCAAAACTAGAGATTAGATTTAGATCTGTAGATGCAGTATACTATGAAAGCATTTTTCCTCTCAAATCTTCTCTCCCTAGACAAGTTGGTGAAAGAACTTCAAATTCTCAAAACATTGAATCCCCTCAAGATATACCACAAATTATTGAAGAAGTAGAACCATTAAACCAAAAGTGGTTGAGCCCCCAAATGACGTAGGTGATGAATCTGTAATTCGTCACTCTTAAAGTTGAAAATATAGCCCTGTTCCCAGGTAATTAGGAGCATATTTCCACCAAAATTGCATGATTAGCATTCATGCATGCATTGATAACATTTGCATTTTAACATTCGTATCTGCGTTAAATAGGAAGCCCAATTTCACTTGTAAACATCACTCATCTGTATTTTTTTATACTAACTCCAAAACCCATAAGAACAACTCTATCGTGTGTATATTACTAACAATAATACAAGAAAAATATCAAAATGCTAATCTGTAAATTTGACAAATAAAACCCCAAACCAAGTTAGGGACCATGGACCTTAGAATGCATATCTCTCTCTCAACACAACCTTCGATCTAGGTTTGCTCATTTTTAAATTAATACACATTCCGAGAACTTCAAAATGAGATCATTTTCATTTAAATCGGAGCTCGTATGCAAAACTTGGATTTTAGGGCCCCCATTGTATACTACATGTATGTATATTTGTACCCTTTTATTTTATTACTCTATTCAACCTCATTTCTATTTTTGGTCGACATGAAACTTGTATATATCATCAAGATCTACAACTTTTATGTTTTGAGTTTTTCCAAATTCGGCCATTTTCTTCCTCTTATTTTACATTCTCTTTTAACCACCTAGATTGGGCCACGTGGCGCCCTCTGGTTGGGCCACGCGACCCACTCAGCTGCTCGCCACGCGCCTCGTTTCCTGGCCATTAGATCATCATCTTCTTCTTCCGATCTCGGCCCTCCATTGCGCAACTCTTCTCAGCAGCTCGATCTTTCCCCCTGATCTCATCCAGATCACACGTCTTCGCCTCATTCTTTGCACTCCACATGGCGCGCTCTGCGCCGCTCGATCCTTCATCCATCGATCGCATCCCTACCAACAATTCCCAGGAGATCTTCACCCTTCAATCTTACTCCAGACCTCATCATAGCCGTTCACCTCCACCCGCACCTACGCCCACCACGTGGCGCTCTCCATCGCCCTTCGATCCCCTCACCTGATTCCATCTTCACCGTTCATCAACGCTGCGTCCCCATGCTCCATGTGGCTTGATCACAGCCGTTCGATCGCACCACCAGTATCTAATCCTGCTCACTTCCTCGTGCCTACCTCATGGTCGTTGGATGAATAGATCTAATGGCTATGACATCGTCTTCTACCTCCTGAGGAAGACTCGCCTATGTCGTCCACCTCGCACTTCCTCTCCGCCGTTCCTATTTTTGGCACCACTCCATCCACCTTCTCCTCCGACTGTTACCTCTACGAAATATCCCCAATCTCCACCTTCCTCGCCGGCACCCATGATCGCCACGACAGCCGTTCCCTCTCCCCACCAACTCCACGCAAACTACGCCTCCCATTGCATGGACCTTCACCTTCTCCCTTCAAATGCTCCGCCCCCGGCCACTTTACAATCCATCCGCCTTTGCAGAGAGATTCCCAGAGCTCCCTTCTACCTTTTAGTGACAACAATTAGGAAGAGAATGAGCGACGGTTATCTTCAGCGACGAGATCCACAAAGTAGCACGTTGTGCCGTAGCTTCTTCGATGAGCTGTACGAGCTCGGGCCAGCTGCCAACCCTCGAGCGACGACCAGGAGCTCTTCCCCGAGCTTCTAACCCCAGGTAGCTTCACTCCATTTCCCCTCCGATCTTCTTCTTGTTTTCTTTAGTTTTTCTCTGAATTTATTCCGCCACTCTGATCGCTTCCATCCTCACCCAACCATCCACCGAGCTCTGCCTTGGAGTTCTGATCTTCGCACCACACTCTGTTCGTCTCCATGACTCATCCGCTCATCCCCGACCGCTGCTCCGTCTCTCACGGCGGAGGAGCTTGCCGTCAGTCACCCTCTTCATGTCTCAGGCCTCACTGAACTCATACGAACCCAACGAGCATAATGCACTTGGTTTCTGACACGATCTAACCTTGTAGGTTTCATTCTCCTCATTGGTCGGAACCATCACCGGAGCCACTTCGAGCTTCATCTTCCCCGACCTGCAGATGACCCCAACAGCTTCCAGAGCCTCCGATAGCCTCCTAACGCTTCCACGACCGATCCTCGCTCTCCAGGAGTCACCGACGAGCTTCCACAAGCACGGGGAAGGGCGACGGACCAAGGAGCCCATTGCTGGAGCCCTACTAAGTCCGCGCAGGAGGCGGTGGCCCGGAGGAGAATGACAAGCAGCCACCGTCCGATCGTCTTAATCGGACGATCCTAATCAAGACATGTCGCCCGCTTCCCGCCATCATTGGATTAGGGGGATCCAACGACCATTACTCTGCCATGTCGCCATCGCCCTCTAGCTCCAAAGACCGTTGGATCAATCTTGATCTGACGCCCCGCATCACGCCACGTCTTAAGCCATCACCACCGTGGGATAGACCTCGATCTGACGGTCCAGCTTGTGCCACGTAGCCAGCCTCCGAGCCTCTTCCCCGACCCTAGGCTCGGAGCACCCAAAGCTGAACTGAAGCTAGTTCGAGCCTCGAGACCAGCCGAGCCTCCGCTTGAGTCTCCTACGTCTCCCGAGCCTAGCTTTCTTACGTGTATATCACATGAGGGCTGGGTAAATTGAAATGAGGCCCCGACAACTTTCAGAAATTGCATTTCGGTCCATGCCAGGCGCAACACGTGAGTGATGAATCCACGATTCATCATCTCAATATCTTGATCTTAGCAAATTCCTGAGCAAATTCTCAAATAAATGTATATAAAATCAATATGTTAACAAAATAACTCCTGTAAATAAAACACACCAATTATGGAATATTAGATTATACAAAATAAATTAACAATAAAAAGCCGCAAAAATAAAGGAGTTTTATACATGTATATATCTTAAAACTTCATGTATTTTTAATAATTTTATTTCAACTCCTTTTTTGCTAATTCTTTCTCTAACTTGTTCATATCAATGTATATAAAAATACAAAAATATAAAATAAATTTTACCTCAAATAAATGCTCCTAGATCCTAAAGTGAAAAAAAACCGTAAAATCCAACTTCCAGGCCAAATTCCCGCTCCGTATGAACTCCAAATTCACCAAACTCACTTTTAAAGTTCAAGTTAGAAAATTAGCTATCCAACGGAAGTGGTTTCATTAAAATCGAAACTCATTTGCAAAAGTTGGGTTTTTGGACCTAGATGTACATTGTATATTATGTATATATTTATTCTTTCTTCATTTTTTATTTTTTCTTAATTAATAAAAATACAAAAAAATCATGCTTGTGTTGTATTTTGATTGTAGTATTTCATTGTATTTTTTGTTGTACATATCTCTTATTAAAAAGATAAAAAAATATAAATTAGAAAAGCAAACAAAAAATGTACATGTTATTTGTCTTCCTTTGTAAATTCTCAACTCTTTCTCTCTTTATTTTATTCTCTTTTTTTAGTAGCCTACTTTATTTATTATTTATTTTTCATTCTCTACAATAACTTCTATTCTACCACCAACCTCCATTCCACTCCATATTCTTCATTCTACCTCCCATTAACTCCACCAATAATCTAACCTCCTATTCAACTCCACCAATAATCTAACCTCCCATTCAACACCACCACCATTCTAACTTCCCTTTCTCTTCTCTTTATATTCATTTGTACATCCTCATTTTTTACCATCCACCATTTTAATAAAAAAAGGAGAGAGCTTGGAGTGTTTTGTTCATGACAGCGGCGGAGCGTCTTCCTCAAGCGACGACCTCCTTCAGGCGAGATCCGCGGAGCTCCGCGTCACGGGTCCCCCATAGAGCTCGCACAACTTCTCCGATTTTTTATTTCGCCAATCGGATCGAAGTGACTACAGGAGTCCAACGTAGTTGCTCCGCCAATCCGACGAAGATTCAGGTAAATATTCCTTCATATTTCTCTTGTTATTTTATTTTATCTAACATTTATTTTCCCTTGTTTTTTATATCATACTACTATATCATTATACCATCACCATCACCACCATCTTCATCTTCTTCATCACTCCCCTCTACCATTTTTCTCCTTTTTGTATATATTCATATTTAGTCGTTGTATATATTTGTTTGTATGTTTTGTTCGTTCTCTGTATTTGCACATATAATCCTATATTTACATATCAATTTGGACATCAATATTATATTATTTTATTCAATGAAAAATAGCATGATGTTGACCAAAAAATTATCTACCATTTGAATATTTATTTTATTTTTGTGATCTATGGGTAATTAATTAAATTTGTTTTACTGCAAAATTATATATTTTACCCAATCAGTGTTCTTAAATTCATATCTAAGTCACGACTGCTCCAAAAATTCTTAAAAAATCAGGGATGATGCGTTAATATGTATTTAAATTACTAACCAAATTTCATCCAAAATAGAATTGTCATGTGCCCGAAATAAATTGTGGAGTAATTTTAGTAAATGATTTTTAATTAAAGTCACGTACATCATTTTTACAAAATTTCAAATCTCTTGAATTGCATATGAAAATATCTTTTTGAGATAATTATCACTTTGATTAGTTTGATAACGTGGATTTATTAGGAATTAATTACTCACTGTCACTCTGTTTCCATTAAAAAATCCACAAAAAATTCATATTTTGTCAAAAATTCCACAAAAACACTGTAGCATCCTTGCATCATGTTTTCATTCTAGTAATTTTTCATGATTTTTGCTTATTGTTTCTGTGAGAAATTGTGAAAAAATCCCTAAAAGTGTGCATTTTTAATTGTTGCATTTTAACCTATAAAATTCCAAAAATGGTGTCTTGCATTCATCATTGGATTAGGATTTTAGGAAAAATATAACTTGGATAAATTGGACTTATTTTCTATTCAAATTAATTTGATTAAGTTGTGTGATTTCTTTGTAACTTAATTCGCCTGCATTGTACTTTTTGCATTTGTTTTTTTTGCATAAAAATATAGAAAAAACCGCATTGGAAATCCACATCTAATGTTTTGAATTGACCCCAAAGTTGTTCCTTTACCTCTTGTGTTCGACCCCGGACTTGCCTGGGATATAAATTAAAGCCGAGACACTATTCACGGAGATCTTCTCTCGGTTCTGACTGATTCGCTAAGTACACGTACTACAACGTGCCCGAATTATATCACGTATTTAGCGACTTGTCAGATGGCGCCGTTGTCGGGGAAGCAAACGGCTTAAGGATTAATTTAAAAATTTGTATTTAGATTTTCACTTACTTGAGTAGTCTGAACCCCGAGCCACTTTGTAATTAATCCATCTTTCTGTCATTATTTCTCTACTTATTATGGTATATATTTGGTTTTTGATCTCTCTAATATAAATTTTATTTTCCTTGCGAGTGCCTGGTGGACTTGGAATGCATCGGAGGTCGACGAACGCGACGCGCGCCGACTGCTGAAGAGCGAGGATAATTAATTTATCTTCAAAAGAACTTTCATAAATTTTTATAATTATCGTGCTGTAATAATTTAGGTAAATTTTCTCTTTATAGCGGCTCTTATTTGAGAGCTCGTGCTTGTATCCGAACTGGACATTTGACCCACTCGTGGTCGTGTGTTTGCTTGACATAAAATTCAACTTGCACTCGCGGCTCTTAGAGCATTTTTATTAGAATATTTTATTGCTTGTGCTCATAATTTTCAGGACCACACATCACTTTTAACGAGACGCACTTAGACCGCAGAGCTATTAGTTCAAATTAAATTGTTCATCACTCACTAATAGAACTACCTGTGTAGGAACGATTTTCTCGTTTGCAATCATATATCATAATATTTCAATTCTGCCTTGCATCCTGCATGTAGAGCGTGAGGATCACTGTAAGTCTTCTGAACCGGGCATGCATCATGATTTCACTATTTGCATCGATTTTTCTCGACTCCCTCCCCTTGGTTTTTGAAACTTAGATTAAAAGGAAATCAGGACTGATCGTTAGACGTGCTTTGTTTGGTGGACTAATCAAGTGATAACCAAACTTAAAATCGGGACTGATAATCAGAATTGACCTTAAAAAATTTAACTAAAATTAACACTTATTTTGGGAGAGCAAAACCCTCATTGTATGCTTGGTTATTGTGATTGTTGAGAGGTGAGGATGCATCCCTACGATAGTGCCCAAAACCTACTTTTAAGCCTTGCACAATTGGATTTATATCTTGATTTATCACCTAATTAAAATTGAAAAGATAAACGGTCAGACTTTTGCGACCATCACTGTGTTGAGTAGGTGAACTCAGGGTTTGTTCTTGTGTTTATTTGTTTGTGTGTTATTCGGTGCACTTGCATGCTTTCTTCCTCGATCCGCTTCATTCTCCCATTTCCCTTCCAAGATGTCAGAATATTGGTCATTATATCCACGTCACTCTTCTTCGACCATATTTCGACCATCTCCGCCTTCTTATTCCTCTTCATACCTACACCTCGACCGCAAAGTCAGAACTCCGACTAATTTCTCCACTTCTTTGTCCTTCTCAACTACCCCACATTCTTACATCCCTGACCCACAACCATCCTGGATTGACTTACCATATTCTCATCCGCTTGCTGGAATTAAGGAACAAACCAAAGAGCAAGCCACTGCTGAGATGAATGATTGGCAGAATCAGTTGACCCCACATACCTCATTCTCACCCCGACTTAGGACTAGGCAACCATTGACCTATACACATCCCGACATGACCTTTGAGTACAACACGGTCGACTAAACCAACCGAATGGAGAGGCCTACACCATACGATCTTCCTGACTTGATTGACCTGAGTGATCAAGCCAACATTGACCAACCTTCATATCACCCATTCGAAGAGTCGACATATACAAGGGATTGGACTCATGAGACCGATCTACAGACCCCCTGTCTACTGACTCCACCTTATGAGGCTTCGACCAACATCTGACATATAGATGGGCCATACTCAACCAAGCATTACACGCCTGAGTCAAGGTGTGTTGACTATAAGAGCCCGAGTACTCAGCAGTATCCTCCAATTATGCAGACTTCTATCATGATGTGTCATGAGAACTTATTGGAGGATGAAATTTGTAGACTAATCAAGAGTCCAGGTAAGAATGTGGATCATGGATTTTGCGGATTGAATCTTGAAAACCTGGAAGATACTGGATTGACCACACGCCATGTACAGCTGGAGTCCCTTCTACCTCCCTCTTCTACTAACCACTTTCCCTCCAAACCAGAGTTTGTACATTCTCCTAGTCCTCTTTCACCTACCAAAAATACCAAACAAATTGAAAACTTAGAAAACAACATAAAAATTGAAAATAGAAAAGATCTACAAAAATTGGATCCTGCACTCATGGAAGCATTGGATAGAAAGTTGATTTTTGAGCTTCCATTAATAATGACCATTGAACACTTTCCCGACCTTAAAAGATTTGTGAAAAGGGAATTGATGCCTAAAAGGTCAGCAATAAGAGAACAAGGACTGAGATACATATAGTGTCTATGGCCACCTCTTTGATGATAGGGAGAAAAACCGAGAGCCGCAGAGTAAAGCGATTGCCTAGGTTTGATTGTGAAATCAAAGATACCACATTCATCCATGCAAGAATCGATGATGACTCACCAATTAATATCCTCCCGACCTCTGTGTTTGCCAAGCTCAAACTTGGATCTGCCAAGAAGTCAAGAGAGATCATTCAGTTGGCGGATCGGTCCATTAAATGGTCGAGAGGAACCATTTCAGTTATCGTTACTTTCCAAGGTGCTCTATTGCAGGTGGACTTCACGATCATTGACATTGAGCACCGAGGAGAGTTCATCCAGTCTCCGATCATTCTCGAGAAGTTGTTCTTAACCTTGGCTAAGGCAAGTATAGATTGTGAGACTCGGAAGATCGATTTCACTGCATTGGGAGCACTTCGACCTCACCCGATCTTTGAGGACATACGATATTCCAAGGTAACCCATAAAGTCACAGACAGTCGTGACCTTCGAGAGATAGTTGAGTCATGTCTCTCTACTACATCTGAGATACCAACTATCCAGACGACCATTGGTTCAGAGACTCCCTACACCTCCACATCACCCACTGCTTGCATCCCCACCACTGTGACATCTTATAGAGAGGATTAACAATCAGAAGTTGTCCCTGAGTCAGACATGATCATTACTGATTTCCTTGATTATGTAGATGATCCGACGCACGAGCCAACCAACGTCAAGCCAACTGAGAACACCGTGCCATACCAGAGACGTGTGCTGACCCTGCAGGAGTATTACAATGCATATGGTGACTCATCTGATGATGAACCTCTAGTCAGCACCTCACTACATCCAGGACTTACACCAAAAGAGACTGCCGGGATCGAATTGACCAATCTTGATAAATCGGTTGCTCTATCCTCTAGTCGATCATTTGGTAAGAAGAAGAAGAGTATTGATTCCTCGAGGTGTTCCCCCGAACTCCTCCAGACGTATCACTCTCCTCTTCCTCTTGATGCTTCAGGTTCTAGAAAATCGGCTAAGAAAGTTACCTTCGATGTACCAGAGAAGGAACTTTCTGAGGAGTCCTCATCAGGTCCGGATGAGGTGATCTACAGGATTGAGCTCAGTTCGGTTGTTCTGAAGCCATATTTGAACAAGCAGCCGTGTGTCGACCCTCGTTGGACGTTCCCTAAACCTCACTATTATTCTTCTGAGGACGATTCTGACAGCGACCCATGTGTATACTACCCACCCCCTTACTCCTGCAAGAAGGTCCTTCACAAACCTTCTTGATCTTTGTATATTCTCACCCCTCCTTGTATAGATTTTCCTTCCTTTATTTCCCTCCTTCCCCCGTGATTTGCATCACTCACCCCAGTTCCGTATCATTTTCATTTTGTGGCTATACTTAGGAGGACTATATCCTATGTTTTGGGGGGTGAGTGAACCGAGTTGCTCCATTTCTTCTTGTATATTCTTTTCCACTCTCATCGGTTCCCCAATCTTATGTTCTATCCAATACTTAGGCTGACCGTAGCCTAAGTATAGGGGGGCCGATGCCCTCTGTATATTCTCCCATATTCTTGTATTCTTTTCACCCACTTATACTTAGTATGAGCTATGGCTTTTTGCTACCTAGTGCCATGAGGACACAACACATGCTAAGTATATGGACGGTGTGTATATATTACATATATACTTTACCCATAGCTTGTACTTTTATATATTTTTTGTATATATTATACAATAATTACGGGGTGGGTAAATTTAGTAAAAAAACTCAAAAAAGAAATTTTCAAAAAAAAGTGTCTTTTTTTAAAAACTCTTGAAAAAAACCTTTTTCTAAAAAAACTTTTGAATTTTCCTCCTTATTTCGAAAAATTTTCCCTTATTTGATTAAAATTTAGTAAAAAACTTTCCAAAAAAACTCAGAAAAAAACAAATTTTCAAAAAATGTGTGTCTTTTTCAAAAAAAACTCTTGAAAAAAACCTTTTTCTAAAAAAACCTTTTGAATTTTTTCCCCTTAGTTTGAAAAGTTTTCCCTTATTTGATTAAAAAAACCTTTTTAAAAAAAACCCTTTCTTATTTACCTATCTTTTTCAAAAAAACTAACTAATGAGTTGGTTTAATCCCTGACACTTACACTTTCACACAAGACCGATGATGTTCAAGAACACTTGGTTTATGAGGTCTTGAGATTTTGAGTTAACCAACCTTAGTCATTAGGGTCTTGGACTTAATTATTCACATTTCCCTAATTTGAAAGATTTGTGTGCTATATTGCATGCTTAGTCTCTACCTTAAGAATATGATCAACACCTCACATACACGACTGCAGTTATGATGAGATGAGTTGAAATTTCACTTGAAGAACTGGTATGAGGGATTTGAGTTTGGACTTGATTTGATGATGCTCGAGGATGGGATAAAACTAATGAAGGTTTCATGAAACCTGAGTGTTAGCACCTTTAGCCAGTATGAGAACATTGTTCTTGTACTATCTCCTGACATTTACCTATGTGTCAGGGTGTGATAAAATAAAAAAATGTCGATCAGTGTGCGCCAACTCTTGGTAATAGCAGTGGAGCTAGCCAAAATATTACAAAGCAATGAAATTTTAAAGAAAAACTCTCATTCCACAAAGTCAATTATCAAAAGAGCTTCCACCAAAGGCGAGCGCTCCAAACCATTTCAAATTGTCCACTTGGACCACCGTTGTTAGGACCAGGAGTCGGGCTAGCACCAAAAAAGGGCTCTGCATCATAAATGCTACAAGTCCGGGTGTAGAAGGTATAATAGATACTCAAAAAAGGCACACCCAGGTGTACTCCCAGAAAAACAAGTGCAGACGACTCCAACTTCTTTTGACGGACGCATTGATTAACACCAAAAAATATGCGTTGAGTAATAAGGCACTCGAGAGGATCCTTGTTCCAATGAAAGGGAGAGAAGAAATGACACAATCCTATGCCCTCCATCAACTAGCCTTCCATCTACACTTTTAAGTCTGACAACTATAGAGACAATGGATTGGATGCAAGAAACGGTTTATTCCCTAGTGTTGAGGATCGGGTTCTTAGGAGAGTCTCTTGGACTGGAACCTTGGGTGACGTTGCGACTCTACTCTTATAACTGCAGTCAACACTTAATGTCATATCCCTACTATATATGTATATAGAGAGAGTCTGATGATTAGGAAAATTGGATACCTTTTGACTAGAGCTCGGTTCAGCTTAGAATTTTAGGATCTCTAAAACCCAGAGTTCTTGAACGGATCAAGTCTTGTATTCACATGCACAGTCAGGGGTTAATCCAACTTATTCATTCTTTATTTGCTTGAGAACTAGCAAAGTTTAAGTATAGGTGGGTGATGAATCCACGATTCATCATCTCAATATCTTGATCTTAGCAAAGTCCCTGAACAAATTCTCAAATAAATATATATAAAATCAATAAATTAACAAAATAACTCCTGTAAATAAAACACACCAATTATGGTATATTAGATTGTACGAAATAATTTAACAATAAAAAGCCGCAAAAATAAAGGAGTTTTATACATGTAAATAGCCCAAAACTTCATGTATTTTTAATAATTTCATTTCAATTTCTTTTTGGCTAATTATTTTTTTAACTTGTTTGTAGCAATGTATATAAAAAATACAAAAATATAAAATAAAATTTACCTCAAATAAATGCTCCTAGATCCCAAAGTGAAAAAACCGTAAAGTCCAACTTCCAGGCCAAATTCCGGCTCCGTATGAACTCCAAATTCACCAAACTTATTTTTAAAGTTCAAGTTAGAAAATTATCTATCTAACGGAAGTGGTTTCATTAAAATTGGAGCTCATTTGCAAAAGTTGGATTTTGGGACCTAGATGTACATTGTATATTATGTATATATTTATTCTTTCTTCATTTTTTATTTTATCTTTCTTAATCATTAAAAATACAAAAAAAATCATACTTGTGTTGTATTTTAATTGTAGTATTTCATTGTATTTTTCTATTGTACATATCTCTTATTAAAAAGATAAAAAAATATAAATTAGAAAAGCAAACAAAAAAATGTACATGTTATTTGTCTTCCATTGTAAATTCTCAACTCTTTCTCTCTTTATTTTATTATCTTTTTTAGTAGCCTATTTTATTTATTTATCTATTATTTATTTCCTATTCTCTACAATAACTTATATTCTTCCACCAACCTCCATTCCACTCCATATTCTTCATCCAACCTCCCATTCAACTTCACCAATAATATAACCTCCCATTCAACTCCACTAATAATCTAACCTCCCATTCAACACCACCACCATTCCAGCTTCCCTTTCTCTTCTCTTTATATTCATTTGTACATCCTCATTTTTTACCATCCGCCATTCTAATAGAAAAAAGGAAAGAGCTTGGAGTGTTTTGTTGGTGACAACGATGAAGCGTCTTCCTCAAGCGAAAACCTCCTTCAGACGAGATCCGCAGATCTCCGCTCCGTTCCGCATCACAGATTCCCCATAGAGCTCGCACAAATTCTCCAATTTTTATTTCGTCAATCAGATCGATGCGACGACAGGAGTCCAGCGTAGTTGCTCCGCCAATCCGACGAAGATTCAGGTAAATATTCCTTCATATTTTTCTTGTTATTTTATTTTATCTAACATTTGTTTTTCCTTGTTTTTTTATATCACACAACTATATCATAATACCATCACCATGACCACCATGAAACTCCCCTCTACCATTTTTTATCCCTTTTGTATATATTCATATTTAGTCCCTATATATATTTGTTTGTATGTTTTGTTCGTTCTCTGTATTTGCACATATAACGCTATATTTGCATATCAATTTGGACATCAATATTGTACCATTTTATTCAATGAAAAATAGCATGATGTTGAGCAACAAATTGTCTACCATTTCAATATTTATTTGTATTTTTATGAGTTATGGGTAAGTAATTTAAATTGTTTTACTGCAAAATTCTATATTTTACCCAATCAGTGTTCTTAAATTCATATCTAACTCACGCTTGCTCCAAAAATTCTTAAAAAATTAGGGATGATGCGTTAATATGTGCTTAAATTACTGTCCAAATTTCATCCAAAATAGAGTTGGCCCGTGCCCGAAATAAATTGTAGAGTGATTTTAGTAAATGATTTTTAATTAAATCCACGTACATCATTTTCACAAAATTTCGAATCTCCTAAATTGCATATGAAAATATATTTTTGAGATAATTTGCACTTTGATTAGTTTGATAACGTGGATTTATTAGAAATTAATTACTCTCTGTAATCTATTTCTATTAAAAGTTCATAAAAATCATATTTTGTCAAAAAATTCCAAAAAATTACTGTAGCATCATGTTTTCATTCCAGTAAAATTTTCATGATTTTTGCTTATTGTTTGTGTGAGAAATTGCGAAAAAATCCATAAAAATGCGCATTTTAAAATGTTGCATTTTAACCCATAAAATTCCAAAAAAGGTGTCTTGCATTCATCACTAGATTAGGATTCTAGGAAAAATATAACTTGGCTAAATTGGACTTATTTTCTATTCAAAATAATTTGGTTAAGTTGTGTGATTTCTTTGTAACTTAATTCGCCCTACATTATACATTTTGCATTTGTTTTTTTTTGCATAAAAAATATAAAAAAACCGCATTGGAAATCTACATCTAATGTTTTGAATTGACCCCAAAGTTGTTCCTTTGCCTTCCTGGATTCGACCCCATACTTGCCCGAGATATAAATTAAAGCCGAGACACTCTTCACGGGGATCTTCTCTCGATTCTGACTGATTCGCTAAGTACACGTACTAAAACGTGCCTGAATTATATCACGTTTTTAGCGACTCGTCAGTGAGGAGCACATATTTAGTGGGAATTTTGCATCCATACCCCCAATATTATAAGTATTTGCACTTTAGTCCCTGTATGTACATTTATTTTAAGAAATTTTACTTTCTATTTTGCATTCATACCCCTATGTTTGCAGGCATATCTAGGTTTCCATTTCTCATCATTTTTAAATTCCAAAAATTGCATGTTGTAGTTTAACTTGTTCTATATCTTTATGACACGTGTTATATTTTTGTGAGTTGCATTGAATTTAATAATATTATTTTGGTGGAATTTGACATATTTTACCCACTGTGTGCCTTTTATTTATTGGTAAATCTTCTGTTGCTCCAAAAATCACCATAAAATCATATTAGACTTAGGTTAAGTTGCTCTACATTGTGCCCAAAAGTCATTGCATTTACACGCATCACGAGGCCTGAATAAATCAAACAGTCTTTTGCCTAATTGATTTTTAATAGGTCCAATTTGCATAGATTTTTAGGTTTATTAATTTTCTCAGATTTCTCTCACTTAGACATATCTAGGTCCCCATCTAGGGTAAATTCCAATTTAGGTCCCCATCTATGGGTCCGATCTCGGAATGGGTCCCGATCTTTAAATTGTAACGATTGGGGTCCCAGGACCATTTAGGAAATGGAAATTTTGGGGTTCATGACGAATATGCCCTTGTTGGGAAGGAAATGAGGGTTGGATTCCAACTTTTAAACAAGGGCATACTCGTCATTAGCCCCAAAAAGTTTCTTACATTAGTGACCCTGGGACCCGAATCGTTACAATTTAAAGATCGGGACCCATTCTGGGATCGGATCCATAGATGTGGACCCAAATTGTAATTTACCCTAATTTTTATATCTAAAAATAATATGCTTTGGTATTTATTAGAATTAATTTTGCAAAAACTACCATGTATTCATATTTTATTCATTTTTGAATTCATTTAGAGTCTAAAAAATTCAAAAAATTGCACTAACTTAGTTTCATAGCATTCCATCTTATGGCCGAGTTTCATTAATTTTGGACTTTATTTGACCATCTTTCTAATTTAACTTAAAAAATTGGCCCGAACTTGCATTGTGTTTTCTTTAATTGCATACAATTTTTTTTAAAAGACCAAAAATATTCTTCTGAAAATCTGATATCTAAATTAACTGAAAACTTATCTATGGAGACAACTGCCTCCTTGAATTCGACCTTGGGCTTGCCCAAGTAAAATAAATTTACCACTTGAATTCAATCGAGCATTAAATCTGAGTGATTTTTGATGAAAGTCTCGATTACCCGACTGCAACGAACGACAAAACTTAATTCGATTGTTAACCCAGTTGAATTAACAAGGGTAGATGAGGCCTTATCAGTAGATCGAGGTAAAAGGATTAGAATGACTAAGAACTTTGGTCCTGACTTCTATACTCTCTTTGTAGAAGAAGATCCCAAGACCTATGATGAAACTATGAAATCAATAGATCATAGTTTATAGAAGGAAGCAATTTATAATGAAATTGAATCTATAATGAACAACCACACTTGGATTCCAACTGATCTTCCCCCAGGATACAAGACTATTGGATGTAAGTGGATTTTTAGAAAGAAGTTACATGTAGATGGTTCCATAGATAAGTTTAAAGCTAGCCTTGTAGCCGAAGGATACAAACAGAAAGAAAGTGTTGATTACTTTGACACCTACGCTCCTGTAACAAAAATTACATCTATCCTTGTTCTTGTAGCCTTAGCTGCAATTCACAATCTTAAAATCCATCAAATGGATGTCAAAACTATTTTCCTAAACAACGACCTTGAGGAAGAGATTTACATGGATCAACCTGAAGGGTTCGTAGTCCATGGACAAGAACACAAGGTTTGTAGAATAGTAAAATCTTTATATGATTTGAAACAAGCACCTAAGCGGTGGAATGATAAATTTGATAAAACTGATTTATCTATTGGTTTCACTGCTAGTAAATCTGATAGATGCATTTATTCTAAGACATCTGAGAATGGTATTGTAATCATGTGCTTGTATGTTAACGACATCTTAATATTTGGATCTAATTCATCTATTATCTCTGAGACTAAATCTTTTCTTGATAAAAACTTTGATATGAAAGATTTAGGAATAACTGATGTTATACTTGGAATAAAATTGAGTAGATCTACTTCTGCCTACACTCTAAACCAGTCTCACTATGTAGAAAAGGTTTTGCATAGGTTTGATATGTACCGTAGTGTGTCTATTAGTACTCTATATGATCCTTCCCTACATCTTACGGCACATATTGGTAATCCTGTGGATCATTGTAGATATGCTCAATTCATAGGAAGCTTAATGTATCTAGCTAACTGTTCTAGACCTGACATAGCATATGCTATCAATAGGTTGAGTAGGTACACTAATTGTCCTAATGCTGACCATTGGAAGGCTTTGGTCAGAGTTTTTTTATACCTTAAGGGTATTATGGAATACAATCTATAATACATTGGTTTTCCAACTATATTAGAAGGCTACACGAATGCTAATTGGATTGCAGACTCTGATGAAATTAAGTCTACTAGTGATAACAAACTGTTAGAGCAAGATCCACAATGGAGGATGAGTTTATAGCTTTGGATTTAGCTTCCTGTTAGGCAGTCTGGCTAAGAAATCTTTTAATAGATCTACCCATCATTTCAAAGCCTTTTCCTCCTATCTCTATTCATTGTTATAGTAGATATGACATAGATAAAGTTAAACAACCTAAGGGTAACCTTGGAAAATGTTTTATGAGATTGAGGTATGAAGAGGTGAGAGAATTCATTACCCAAGGTGTAATATCTCTACAATATGAAATCCTGTACAGAATATTGCTAATCCTCTCATAAAGGATCTTACTAGAAGCTAGTACTCAATGCGTCGAGAGGGATGGCTCTTTTACCCATTAGTTGAACACCATAGTGGTAACCCAACCAATCTAAAACTGGAGATCCCATGAGAAATGGTTCAAATGGACAACTAAACTGTGTTTGTGTTTGATGGAAGCACAAACTTAGGAGTTTTACTCCTGACCTATCCCTATGGTGTATAGTGCTTCGATGCTGTCTTGGTAGAGGAAGAGTTTTTCTCTGAATGGAGTCAATCCATATGTGGCAAGGTGTAGGACCGGACAGTACACCCTTGGAGATTCCTACTATGTGAGTGTAACCCTAGGTCGGGGTTTATGTGAGTCGGGTATTCTCGCTAGAGCACACATGAAACAGATTCTTGCAAAGACCGTAATGCGTACACCGATATGAACGTCCTCGTGCTCTCACCTATGTTTGCACGATTTATTTAAAATCCGAATAAGAGAGTCTGGTTCAAGATGTAGTTCACCGCGTCTCTTCGAATATAGATGAATCATTGCTAGAAAAGGTTCAAAGCCACAAGCTACCTATGCTGAAAGGTATAGTTAAGTCATATTTTATTTTTAGTTAATTTTTTCTTTATTATGATTCGTTAATTTTTATTTTTATTATTTAAAAAGATTGTGAAATATGTGGGGAATGTTGGATTTACTTTACATTTCAAAACCTCTCTACCTTTTTAATACGCGTGAGCGTGCATGCGAGTTTAATTTAAAATATTATTTTCCAAGATTTGTTTTAAGTCTACGTAATTTTCAATTTGCGCACAAGTACCTAACCCAAATGACCATGAAAATGAGACTCATTAAATCCATTTGAACAAACACATTCCCTCTTTTGTATCTAGGTTAATATAGCTGTTTTTGGCATTAAACAAGTCTCCTCGGTAATGTTGGGTGCATCAACAAGAACATAGGAACTTGTTATCACTTAATGTCTTTATGGAAGACGAACGTCTCTCTTTGGCTCTTTGTTAATGGTTAAGTTTGTTTATATAAAGGATTGTAGTCTTAAACTTTCAAACACAACATACAACACAATAGAAGCATTCTGTTCTCCACCCCCATCTGCTCTCCACCACTTGTGCGTTCATTGTGAATTCGTGTAGATGCATTTTGTACTTTGTTTTTCTATGACGACGAGGCCAACGGACATTCGACGCTGCGCTCTTGCTAGCACCGGGAGACAACCTCCATCTGGGAGGTGATTGAATTTAGGAGTCAAGACACCATCAAACTCGTGCATAGGAGCGACAGAATCTGTCTTCATGACAGCGTCTTTCGACGTGTCTACATTTCCAGGCTGGATCTTTCAAACTAATATTCTTTATTGTTATTTTGATCGTATTTGCTTGCCAATCTTAAAATACAATATCCTTGCAAACAATGCTAGAAAACTATAGTATTTTTTCAAGACAAAATCCATCAGCCTAGAAAATGAGAGGGCACAACGTCTTCTTAGTTTGTTGTCCAACAAAACTGAGGCTCAGAATATAGAATAACTCAAATAATGGTCATATTATACTTGGAGAACATGATAACATTGCTTCTCCTGCTTACGTGATGTCCCTCCTCGAGAACGGACCTCCCTGGCGGCTGCTCCTCGCACCTCTGACGCAGACGTTCCTTGTGGATGCGACTTCTCTTTGTACCCCTGCTGGCTAACTCTTCGTGCCTTGCGCGAACTTGGTCCTCACACCTTGCGTGGACTACTTCTCATATTGCTTGGGGAGAGAGAACTAAGAGAGAAGAAAGGGAGATATGCTTGAGTTGGGATGATCCTCAATGCCATGCATGACATCTTATTTATACTACTCTTACCTCCTCTCACCAATCCTACTCCTACATGAAGTAGGAGTCTCCGAAGGATAATCAATCTTTTTCCTTTTATTTTTTAATTATTGGTAACGGATAATATTTCCCAACAAACTATTTTAAGATCCAAAACAATTGATTTATTTTGAGAAAATATGATATAAGTTGTGTGAATTCAATTGACAAAAATCATTTGTTGGATTTGTACAACTAATTACCAGTTAGATTTTGATTACAAAAATCGAATATTATTTGATTAATTTTGAATGGTAACTAAAATACATAACTATTAAACTGAACATCATTTTTTCGAACCCATTTTATGATTTAGTGGTAGAAGCAGTGGGCTCATACTCCAAAAACCAGTGTTCAACCCACTCCCGCTCCCCTTAACTAGTAAAAAAATGTGGATTTTATCTAGTTTTCGACTATCTAAGATACACGAAATTTACCTTCCAAATATATAGGTCAAGTCTCAAATGTCTTGGATTAATTTAATAGGAGCAGATTGGGATTATGTTTTATTTTATAATTTTAAACGTCCAATTAAAACTGAGATATAGTAATGTTAGACCTCTAATATATGAGCTAAAGTCTAAATTTCAAAAAGAACTAGCGCACAACTTGTTGTCCGCTTGTCTCCCTTTCAATGTAATTCCTTTGTTTATATGAAGTAAAGATTGGGACATGATGAATAAAATTTGTGATTTAATGTCTTTGGTTCTCCACAAATATACCGAAAAATCCGATAATTGGATCTTAAATTGAAGATGGTTTTGTTCGTGCAAATTGAATTTTATTTGAGTGGCTAGATAATGCAAAACCGAATTATGATGTAATCTATCTCAAATATGAATATATGATATAGACTTAGATCAAATATTTGTCGACTACGATCTACGTTCGAATAAAGAACAGAATACAGAAATGGATTGAATCAAGACCAGATAAAAAAATGTTTGGCTAAAGATAAACTAGAATTTACATGGAATTATTATCAAGTATGAAGTGATATAAGAAGCACGTTACAATAACATATACCGCGATAAAAATGCTCAATGGTTCAAAGCTATAATTGCAAAAAAGATTGCTCTATAGATGCAACCGTCAAGAAGTTTGTGACATGCATCATGTAATATCAAGACTACTATGAAGTTGTCTAGGAAAAATATGTATTGGATAATATTATGCATTTAAATATTTGAATCAAGATCCTTTTATTTTACCATGTGCATTTCCATATTCATTTTTTTACAACTACTATTCATATTCAGTAATATTCAACTACATAATTTTGTGTTTAGCATTTTTTCGAATACGATACATAGTCTGTCCCGATCATCTTCTAACCTTCCATCTGAGTAGCAAAGTGCTCACCAACTATTGCTATTGGCCCTAGGATGAATACCATATTCTGAAAATTACTAGATACGACTATCCGTATCTAATATTAATCGAATACATATCGAATATAGATATGGTTGTAAATTTTTTTTGGATACGAAAACGGATATGGTATTGACTTGAATATCCGAATCCGGATCCAGATATCCGAATACAATATTTAACATTTTTTATAATTAGTTAATATAATATAAGCCATAGCTCTATGTTATTATATTAGTATTATATATAATATAATATAATTTATTAATGATATTAATAAACTTTCTTTATTTGGAGATGAAACTATTTCCCCATTTTTGCTCCTGGTAAAGAACACATTCACCTTGACGCTCCCTTTTGTCATAATGTAACTTATTTATATTTCATTATCGTTTGTTAAAACAATTATGAACTTTGAAAAAATTCAATTCGTATTCGTATGTGATCTTTATTCGATCCTTATTCGGATTCCATGTTTATTGAATCCATATTTGGATTCACTCTTTATTTGATTCATATTTTGGATGGCTTTTTATTCGATCCATATCTAAGTTTTCTCTTTATTCTATATGAAATGCCCACATATTCTCTGCCTGAGAGAGGAGCAACTTCTACCTCTATGTTATGTATTTTCCCATCGTATTCACTGACTCTCTCTCTCTCTCTCTCTCTCTCTCTATATATATATATATATATGAGAAAAGGAAGTATGCTCCCTTGGTGTAGCTAACTTACATGCTCCCATCCGTTTTTCTCTATATTTTTTTATTTTTTGAAATGAAACTTATTGGAATTTAGATCACAATATGTCGTCAAAGTGTTATTAAAAAAATCAACTTACTTCGAGAATTCTATCCCCTCCATCAAGACTATTAAATTTTATTGGTCCTTGAAATTGTCCCTTTAGATGAAGGGCATATGAGTCTCTGTTTCTGACGAAATTGGAATGACGTGTTAGGGAATATAGTGATGAATATAAATATTTTTATTTTTCAAAAAAATAGAGGGAAAATGGGGGTGGGAGTAATCAGTTGATTACACCTAGGGTGTAGCCTCCTTTAACACCCCTCCCCCCCTCTCTCTCTCTCTCTATATATATATATATATATGGGTTAAATGAGGCTACTCCCTGTTTGTAGCCAATTGGCTACTCCTACCCTTATTTTCTCTCTATTTTTTATTTTTTTGGAAATAAAAATATGTATATTCATCACTATATCCCCCCTAACATGTCATTCCAAATTCATCAGAAACAGACACTCCTATGCCCTCCATCTGAAGGGGGTCAATTTCAGCAATTATGAAACCGTTTAAAATTTAACAGTCTTGATGGAGGGGATAGAAGTCTCAAATTAAGTTGAATTTTGAATGACGCCATGGTGATATATTGTGATCTAAATTCCAATAGGTATCATTTGAAAAAAATAAAAAAATACAGGGAAAAATGGGTGGGAGCATGTAAGTTGGCTACAACTAAGGAGCATACTCCCTTTTCCCTACACATACACATACATACATACATACATATGATGTATCCAACGGGCCCTATGCCCATTTGAGTGGTGAGCACTAAATGTGGGCTCTTCACGTATATATATTGGTTCTGTTAGGTAGGAGACGGTTTTTGCAACAACAATGTACTTTGCATTATTAACATAATAAGAATTTGAATTAAATCACTTCCTTAAAAAGAGGTGGTCGATTTTAGCAAGATAAAAAAACCACGTTTAATTATTGATGACATACAGTTTATTTATGGAATGATCATTCCACGTATAGATTAGAAAATGTAAATTACTGATTACAATAATTACTGCTTACGTAAATTACTAATTTTCATACAATAATTGCCGATTACAAATATCCATATTACTGAACGCATTATGATTATTACTGAAGTTATAATTATTTAGTACTTCTGAATATGCTAAACATTTACGTAGATAAAATACTTATTTTTATATAAACAATTACTGAATATTCATGTCTATATTACTGACTTAATGTGATTAGTTAATGAAAGTATAGTTATAGAATGATTAATTACTGAAGTTATAGTTAACAATGTTCATATAGTAATTACTAATTAGAAATGTACAAATTACTGAACTCATTGTAATTGTTACTGAAGCTATATTTACTAATATCCATACATCAAATACTTATTATGTAGTTACTAGTGTTCATACAACAATTACTTATTACAATATCCATATTACTAAAGTAATTATGATTTTTATTGAAGATATAGTTACTTAGTACTTCTTAATAATTACTAGATAATTGAGTAGAAATAAAATTGATGTTACACGAAGAATTGTTGAATATCATGTCCATATTACTGAGTAATTGTGATTAATTACTGAAATTATGATTACACGTCAATATATTCATTTGATAACTGTATTTGTTATTACCTTTTGTATTAGTTACAGAATGATTGTTCTTAATAATATTGTAAAAATGTTCTTCTCGCCTCTTCAATCAGGAAGTATACAACAATCATCAATGTTTCGTTTTAATTTTTTTCATCGACGAATGATGTTGCGAGTTGTAACACATCAAAAGTGTTCCGGCATTCGGCATACCTGAAACAAAAATGAATTAGTAAATCAGTAGTTGTGAGTTGTAAGAACTAAAGAGGAAGTAGTAACAATTATATAGGCAATAGTAAAATAAAAATATCATCCCAGTAAACAATGTCAATACATTAGCAACTTAGTATATTTCAAAGTAATGCATGAAAAGTAACAATTATGTTAGCGATAGTAACATAAATATCTTGTAAATAAATTAAGTAAATACATTAGTAATTCAATATATTTTCAAAGTAGAAAAAAGTAATAATTATGTTAGCAATAATAACATAAAATATCTTATAAGTAAAATAAGTAAATACATTAGTAACTCAGTATGTTTTCAAAGTAATGCATGAAAAGTAACAATTGTGCTTATTTTAACTTTCTATTATATGAAATTAAAATACATTTGATAAAAAATCAATTAGATTTAGAGATCATGGATCAAAACAAATAAAAATTGATATTATGAATACAATTTTATCATATTTCTATAAAAAAATTTCAAATAAAAATTGCTTATACACGAAAATATGCAGCATTCATGAAATAAATATTACTAAATTGGTTGTCTTAATCTTTTATCCCTAAACATTGTTGATATACATGAAAAATATGACAACAACAAAATTATGATAGAAAGAAACGATTAAATCATGAAAACAAAAAATGTACCTCCACCTTGCATTGGAACGAAAGAATTGTCTTGTGTTGTAATGAAATCGTAGGTTTCGCCAATTGAATACAACCTTCAAGAAACGTAGATCTATTTTTAGAAATATTTAAATTCTGAATTTGTTTTATTTTCATTACATTTCAGTTCCTATTTTTTGGGGGATTGAATCTTGTGGATGGACGGTTGCTATTAGGTGCTCACCATGACCAAATGGGCATAGGACCCATTAGATAAATTCTCTATATATATCATCATGATATTCATCTGTATATCCCTCCAATATGGCATTCGAATTTCATCAGAAACAAAGACTCCTATGCCCTCCATCTAGAACATGTAATTGTAACGGTCTTAGAATTGTTGCAATCGATTCGTTCTGGATGGAGGGCATACGAGTCTCTGTTTCTGATAAAATTCGAATGACATATTGGAGGTATATATAAGATAAATATACATGTGATATTTTCCAAAAAAAAAAACAAAAAATGAGGAAGATATAGACCCCGTGCATGTAAAATTACATGAACCTAGATGCATGCTCCCATCCTCTCTATATATAAAAGAAATTCGATATAATAATTTAAAGCTTTATATGTTAATATAAGCATCAAAGTTGATGACATAATTTATTTCTGCTGAATTACAATTTTCTTATCGCTATTTCTCATAATCTACAGAAAATACCTTCATGAAGCTTGAATCATGTGAATTCAAACGAGCACATAAGGGTATAATGTATGTGTCATCACATATTATTCCTTTTAGCTTTAAATTAGTGGCTCTTAAATTTGGACACATCTATGAATTAAAATATAATTACATGCGTCACCAACCATGCTTGAATATATTCTTAAGGTCAGATTTTAAGTTAGTCATTATTTGAAAATTGACGATTCTAATATATGGCATATGTACTGTAAAATATTAAATATAAAAATTAACGTCCAACTAATAATTTGATCATTCTAACGGTGATCAGTAACTTTTCACGAGTATACACTAGTGTTATATTATTCATTACCCAGTATGTCAACTTTGTTGCAGTATAGCAATCTTACTATATATTAAGAGCTGTGATGTACGCACTGTAGCAGCTACTACTACTGTAGCTACATTGCCTACTATATAATACTTATATTTTTGAGAGGTATAATACTTATATTTCTTCCTTCCATTTCGGGCAGTTTTTTTGACAAATGATCACCGATTCATTTCCTCAAAAAGAAGATCCCGCAAGGGGGGCATCGATCTAAAAGTTCGCTGACGCCTCAAAGTCGATATGTCACACAAGATAGAGCATGATAAAAACAGAAAAAAGTTCTAACCACTCTCAGGTCTGGTATTTAGTACAATTAGGGAGTTACCGAAGGGTGAACTAAAAATTTAGAGAGTTCTTGAAAAACAAAATAGGCAGGGGGGGGGATGTCAACGAATGTAAATGCTTGGCAGGGGTATGTCGGACATGCCTGATCAACATGGCTGAGGTATGGTTGCTCACCGCTTCCTTGTGCAGGACCTCGGGTTTAAGGTGATGAAGTTATGTTGCCTGCAACACGTTACGTGGGGGTCTTTAAGGGGTTAGGTTAAAAATGAAAAGTAAGAAAACCTTAATTATAATGGGGCAGATGTTATGGAGGTCGTGATAAAGGAGACATCTTTGCGAGAGCAGAGGACGGGTAGAAGTACCCTGTAAGAGCCACACTCATGTCTCCTTCCAGATCAACCACCAAGCTAAGGCTTGGGCTGTAGTGATCTACCATAGGGACAAGGATGATTGTAATTGTAAGTGTTGTTTGAATTTTTTTCAAAATCACCACTGAAGATACCAAGAGTTAAAATGTTGAAGAGGAAACATGAGAATATTCTCTGAATTCCCATAAAAATGTGGTTCAAGGTTTCTTCCGCATCTAGGCATATGTGGCAGACAGATACTGAGGCTACAATTGGTATTAGGGTTCAACCTTGGGTTCTTAATTTATAATGAAAGCATCCATAGGAATATGGATACTCGAGGATGGAATGGGCTTTTCCAGAAATTAGAGGCGAGTTTCTTGCCAAGACCACCATATGTTAGGATATTATATAAGTGATTAGCCATACTCAACGTCGGTGTATTATGAGGTATAATGGTTGTGTCAGTTGTGGATTGCATCACTCTCAATGCACGGATTACGGCTACAAAGTTTTGTAAGTTCAAACCAGGAGCTCGGTTTACCAGTGCTTTCAGCCACTTTTGATTTGCATTGATGGTGGATACGGGCTTTTTCGAGTGAGCTATTTTTATTTCTAGTCAGTGCCTAGAGGTTCAGATATTAGAAAGCCAATGAGGGCCTGTCATTGAGTTTGTCGGTACATAAGAGAGAATTTTTTCCATCACCCAACACTTTGGGATGCGAGATCTCCTAATCCTTGAGAACCTATGTTAATTGATCACCAACAGGGGGAGTCCTCTTAAAATTTGGTTCAAGGGTTGGAATAGATTTATGTTTATGAATACAAACCCCAATGATTTTGAAAAATAGGTGGTTGGCATTTTCCATTGTAAGTAACATCCATTTCACCAGCATCGAACATTGAAGGTATCAAGGTTCATGATATCCGACTCATCATTTGATTTTGGACAGCATATAGACTCTCATCTTATTTCCAAAATTCATCATATTTCAACTAGTGTCAAATCAGAAAATTAACTATGCCATTAGATAGAGAATTAAATAAGCAACAAATGACACTGAAATCATGGCAAATTGGACTTAAAATGCCCAAGATATGAAGGAAACAGTGCAAGGGTATAAATGTAATAAAATGTGAGGAAATAAATGATGAATAATTACAAATAGGTCCCTATAAGGATATATTTGTAATTTAGCCAAACCGACAGGGACCCTCGAAAATTTTCCATAAGCACGCAAGGGCATGGATGTAAATAGTGAAACTCAGCTGGACATTTGTGCAAAATTTCCATGAATGCACGTGACACACACATGGGGACCTCATTGTAATTTTGGGGATAACTGGGGGTTCTATAAATTTCCTAGTTCCTCACGAGCGATCAAGGTTCGGTTAGGCGCAGCTTGGGGTGACATGCGACGAGCGATGGTGCTTCGTCTAGTGGCTCGGGATGCTCGAGCCTGCAGGTCTGGGAGGGGGGGGGGGGTCGACGTGGCCACATCTTGGCCGTTGGGTGGCCACTGCAGAGGTTCCATCCAACGGCACCTGCACTTCGTCTCGCTGGAGGAGTGGTGGCGTAGTTGGGGCTTCAACAAGGACGCTAGAGCTCCTTTGAGCACCTCAATGGCCGGGGAAGATCCTTGGACCTTCGTGGTCCTCAGGCGAGGATGGACATCGATCGAGTAAACTGCCAAGCTAGCTGTAGATGGTGGTCGATGTCATCCCGCAGGAGAAAAATCTCAAGATCGGCGAGGACGTGCGATCTCCGGCCATTGACAATTTTTGCAATGTTAGAAGATAGCTGAAGCCGTTTGCGTGCAAATGTGGGTGAAGTGAGGTGAATGGAGGGTCGTGGGGCGACGAGAGAAAGAGGCCCTTGGCTTCTTCTCCGGTAGAGCAGAGAATAAGGGGGTGGGGGTGGAGGAGGTTAAAACACCCCGCCTCAGCGGTAGCGCATCTCAACAAACATTCTCAATATTACCCAACAACAGTCATAAACAACCTGCATGATATACCATTTATACAAAATAAGGACATAGGGAAGAAAATCTAAGCTTCCATTGATCACCAACGTCCACATAAGAATGAACATAAAATATCAGATGTCTCTTTATTACATCATAAATAGTTGGAAAGGAAGGATAACAGAAACTACTAAGAAACTAGTCCTCAACCTTAACAACGTCCTGCAGGTGCACCACCAAAGATGTGAGCCTCTGTCTCCTGCTCTACACTTCCTGTTGGATTTCCAAAGAAATGTAACTCATGAGTCAACTGACTCAGTAAGGATAAAAAAATTATAAATTAAAAGAAAAAAAATTAGGCAATGCAAATGCGGTAACTGAACAAGTTTAGAAGTGGACATTTTAAAAGCATCTAGCAATAAATAATCACTTATATTCTAGGCCTTTAACACGTATGCAATAAACATCAATCCTTGACATATCTTAATCCATATTTTCATTTACGTATCCCGGGCTCGTTCGTCAAAGGAGAAAGCCTACACTAGGAATGAAGTCTGCAACACTCCATTCATAGTGCAACCTAAAAGCCGTGCGCAAACGCGATCCTTCACCTAGTCTAGTTGGTAGTATTCTCGCACCCGTGATAGAGAGCTTATAGCCCGAAGAGTCATAACTCTGTCAACCGAGTCTGCCGGAGGAGTCTCGCTCGCTCCAAAACAAGTAGCACAAAACAGATTCGTACGGTGCGATTCACGCGTGCACCCACCTCAATTCCACCAGAGTACCTACCACCACCCCACTCTGTGATGTCCCTCGAGTGGGGGTGACTCACTGTCGGCTCAGCCGGACTACAAGGGTGTGCACCCACCTTGTAGTAATTACAGTTCATCCCCGCGAGTAAAACATACTTTACTCAATAGTTAACAATCTATGGATTCCATTAGTACCATGATTATCTAATACCATCGAATCAACATCTATTTCATTATTGCTTATCAAAGGTATACTGATAGTATCTCATCATACCTTACTCATAAAAATAATTTCCAGCATCCATGATGTTACACTTACACATAAAACCAACACATCTCAACTTATACATACCAACTCTTGTCTTGGTGAAAGTGCAAATATTTAGTTGCAAATTAGGACCTTCCTGACCTTAATTTCATAGAATAATATGTGAATAGGATCTTTTCAATCAACACATGATCTGGAACCCATGGCAGTCCAACTTATGATGGAAATCTATATAGAATTAGGCTCCAATAATAAGATCTACTTACAAGTACATTTACATATTGTATTGCATTGCATCCGGTCAGAAGGTAACTTACTGTTGTCAAACATAATACACGTTAGTTATGCAGTGTAAGACGAAGGTGATCAATGAATGACAAAGTTCAGTAAAAGTTACGAGATCTCAAGGCTACTGGTAACCTAAAAATATAATGATAATTACAAAATCAACACTTGATGACACGATATAAGTAATATTTGATGTGACCAGTTAATCTAACAACGGTGGATCATGTAAGTAGAAAATCACATTGGGAGTTTTGTAGTTGACATATATACACATACAAACTCCTTATGGTATGATTAAGAATCCATTCGTACATGCTATAAAATAAAAGTCGTAGTGCATAACCTCTATAGCATTGCATCTGTTAATGATAAAAAATATATAACAGCAACCTAATATATTAACATTTTTATTCCAGAAAGTGCCAAACTTTATTGTAATATCATATTAAACCTCTACGCATTTGCCTACAGTGTAGATCATACATCATTAACATGTTCACAACATTTTATTTTCAAAATGATGATTGATTCACATTGTATGGATTCATAACCAACGAATTATCCATGCATTACAACCTCCTTTTTTTATTTTACGAAGCCACTTTCAGATAACGCAACGAGGGAAGCCGTGAAAGGCCAGCATAAGAAGGGATCCCAGGGGTAGGATCAAACAACTAATCATCCCCAAATTATATTCTCCTTTAACGCTACATACGTCAAAGAAAAAGGGAGAGAATTTAAGAAATCTGTTGTGGGCCTAGAAAATCCGTATCCGAGGAAACGAGTCAATAGGTCAAGATATGCTCATGAGATATTTTTGAGATAAACCAACAGCAAGAGGAGATCCCGGGATCTAATCAAAAACGAGCAAGCATCCCCGAAAATACATTCTCCATAATCGCGAGAAGTGACGATTGGAAGGGAGAATGTTGAGATCCGTTACCTATGCTCCTACACGCCTTTGATCCACTTGCTCGATCGCCCGATCACCAATCCGGTGAGAGGGTTGCCTTTCCCTTGCGATGGTGCCCCTCGTCTTCTTCTTGTCGTGGAGCTACGTGGCTTCGAGAGGTTTTGATAATGGTGGTGGCACCATTCTCTCCTTGATTCTCTAAAGAAGGAGAGGGAACATTGATAAGAGAATGACTTATGGAGGAAGAAAAGGATGTATTTGGGTTTGGAAAGAAGTGGGAATGAGGGGAGATGAAGGATGGGGGTCTTAATATAGGTTAGGACCAAAACTCTAATTTTAGAATCCCTAAAATAGCCTTAATTCGCAATTAACTTATCTAATCCCGTAACCATTAATCCCCTCAATATCCATGACCCCTCTCCACCAAAACAGGCATATCTCCCACATCCGAACTCGGAATTTCGCATTTTTGGACTCCTTGGAAAACTTGCGACGAGACGCTTCTTTTGAGTATAATATTGAATAGGTTTTAAGACTTCAGAAAAGACACAATTTGCGGGGTGTTACAGAGGTTCTGTAGAAAGGGGAAGGGCGAGCAGAAGCTTTGGTGAGGATGACGAAGGTTTGGCGAAGCTTGTAGGATGGTCAGATGGTAGTGAGTGTAGATGTAGGCGGTGGAAAAAATAGAAGAAAAATGGTGAAAATTAAAGTGAGTGTACCTAGAGGAGCCAAAAGAAGAATGGGCAGAGTAGAGGCTTGTGCTGAGGTCCAAGGCGGTCCTTTGGTCATAGCACGACCCATGCATCCACGATGGGGTGCTTGATTGGCTGCTAGGAGGCCAAGGCACGGTGATCGACTTCATGGATCATTCCCGGAGCTCCTCCCATTCTTGCCTGCCAAATCCACCTCCTCCTGTCATGAGGACGGGAAGGCGGCTAGGGGGAAGCTTCGAAAGTTGGTGGATGATCATGATCGGTGGCAGAGGGGGGTATTTGTAGGTGGAGGTGTCAGCATTATAGGAGGTGGGCGGGAAGTTTGAATGGATGAATGGAGGATCTAGGGTTTGCGCTCTGGAGCACTAATGGGTGCGTGAATAAGATGGGGGTAACAACTATGGAGGAGGAACATTAGGGAGATGCGAGGTGACAGGAGGATGATGCTAAAAATAGATGGCAAGGCGCATACCACGATGACGAACGTTACTGAAGGAAGAAGAAGTCCGGGCCATTGGATCTCACGATCCAACGGTCCATATGGGAGCACTAATGGAGGGCGCGGATCTGATCCATCAGGTTTGATCGAGTGGATGGGAGACATGGAGGGTGAGTGTTCCAGATGTGTGCAGAAATGAAGATAGAATGGTTAGAAGGCGAGCGGAGGCGAAGGGTTGAGATGGAATCAATCAAGTGAAACCAGAGGGGTGGGGGTTGAACGGGAGATGCGGAGGTTGCTCAGCCTTTGAATTGGAGCATATCTTACGGTCAGAATGAGGGTGTAAGGGAGCGATTCAAATTATATCGGGTGGTAGTGATCAAGGGATGATATCAAGACGTAGAGGAATGGTTGGGATGGAAGTGCCCAAAGGAGATCAGACGACCCAGAAGCGAGGTCACGTGGCGCAAGGAGATGCAGCCACGTGGGTGGCCCATGTCCCTAGAGGTCACCACGTGGCTGCACTACAAAATTCGAAATAATTAAAACAAATAAAAATATGAAAGAAATAGTTAGAAACAAAATTACGAAAAAAGTCAAAATATGAAATTGTAGATCTCGATGAGATCTACAAGTTTCATGTTGGACAAAAAGCCAAATCAGATCATTTGTAAAAATATATATATTTTTGGAGCGTATTTTTAAGGATAAAAACACCGCTTTTGGGGCTTTTGAGTTTTGTTTCTGTATTTTTATCTCTTTTAAAGGTTAGGACAACTATAGACAATAAATTAATTTAATTTTTTATGGATTTTTCAATAAGATAAAAAGACAAGGGAAAAGGTTGTAATTAAATATAGTTAGAATACATGTTAATTACACACAGATTCTATACAATATAAAATTAATGAATTATTAGAGATTTTTATCAAATAATTTAAGCTAGGAGATTAATATTTTGATTTTAACATGATGAAATACGAGATTCATCATACCCTATACTTAAACTATATTCATCCTCGAGCATCTAAAGAATGAAGGAGTCAAATTAGTTCCTGACATTACATGTGAAAATTTCAAGGCTCAATTCTTTGAAGACCCTTATTTTAAGTGATCCTAAAATTCTAGGCTCAGCCATGCTCTAGTCAAAAGGATCCCAACTTCTCTAATTGTCAGACTCTCTACTTGTATATAAATTATAAGGATATGAAGATTAGTGCACCGCATTCATGAGAGTCAAGTCGAGAAATCACCCAAAGTTTCAGTCCAGGAGACTCTCCTTTAGACCTAATCCTCACACTAGGGAATAAGTCTATTCTTGCATCAGTTGACAGTCTCATTAGTTCGTCAGACTTGGAAATGTAGATGGACAACCAGATGATGGGGGCATAGGATTGTGTCTATTTTTCTCTCCCTCACATTGGAACAAGGGGCCTCTCAAGTACCTTATTACTCAACACTGGTATATTTTTATTTTGTTGATCAATGTGTCCATCAAGAGAATTCAGAGTTGTCTGCACTTTTTTCTGGGAGTACATCGGGATGTGTCTCTTTTGAGTATCTAAGATACCTTTGACACTCAGACTTATATCACTATACGATGCAGAGATCTTTTATGGTGCTAGCCCGACTCCTTGGTCCTAACAACGTTTGGTCCAAGTGGACACTTAGAAATGGTTGGGAGTGCTCGCTATTGGTGGAAGGTCTTTGTAATTTGACTTGTAAGGATAAGGCTTTTCTTTAAATATATTTCTTTCTTTTTTTCTTTTCTTTTTGACTAGCTCCACTGCTTTTACCAAATGTTGTTGAACACTGATTAACAATTTTATTAAGTTATATCGCACCCTGACACATAGGTATTTATCAAATTATAACATATGAACTTGTTCACATACTCGCTAGGGTTTTTCTGGCACTGAAGTTTCTTGAAGACTTCATTAACTTTATCAATCCTTGAGTATCATTAGATCAGGTCTAAACTCAAATCACCAATCCTAGTTACTTAGGTAATAACTTAACTCATCTTATCAACCATGCAATTGTGAATGTGTTGTGCTGATCATATTATTTAGTAGGTGAAGATGAAGAGTGTGTTGGACATACGAGCCCATGGTGAGCCATTATCATTAAATGTTATTGCAAATATCATTCCCTAATCTGAAATGAAGAATAACTAATTTGCATAATAGGTACCTTAGTATAATTAGGATTATGTATCATGGCCATCTTAATGATCATACAACTGTTGATTCAATAATTGAATCATAGAGTTAGTGCTTGGATGAATATCTAAAGAGTCAGATTGAGGACTCACCAAGCACCGTCAAATGATTATTAAGGGATGATCTCCAACCTAAGGAGAAGATGGCAATCCTCTCACTGAAGACTGATATTTAACCGACCTCTTGATGCAGGTCCTCTGCATAGGAGTAGAGATCCGTAGGTGTTAGATAAGTTAGATCAAAGAGTTGACTTAATGAGATCAATATAACCAAAGTCCTATATCGTATGTTGTCACGATACAAGCACACATCCTCTGATCGAAGACATATATGTTACTATATGTCTAAGTATGTACATTTGGCAGATCAATAGGTTGATGACCTAATCAAGGTCTATACACCGGCGTGCGGGTGTGCATGCAAGGGCATATTAGTAATACGATCTCTCAAAGGGATCATACATGTTCAGTTACTGAACCGAAGACATGAGCTCTCTCATGAGATATTGGGAAGAATCAAATTCCGTGCACGGTCATCTCGCTTTGGAAGCTTGACTGAGTTTGTAGGTTTGATATATACTTTGGAAAGTATATGATCAAGACCTAGGTATGATATATGCTTTTGGAAAGTATATGATTGATACTGACTCCCAATGATAAAATGAGAAACTTACTGATAAAACCCTGAAGTAGACAGTATAAAGTTGATCTAATACTTTGTGTTTATTATGAGTCTTCCGGTATGCAGGATGTACATGTATTGGGAATACCTGAGGGTGATGTGATCATAAATGATTGTGTAACCATGACGCTTCCATTCCTAGGGACTGATGAAACGGGTCTGGATTTTAGTGACTCCTCTCAGTAGAGAAGTAATATGATCTTGATCCAAATTTTGGACATTGATCTGAATGTGATTCAGATGCAACGAGAAGATTAGATTTGCTGTCTTGATTTAATCAAGCATCTATGGGAGGGCCCGAGATCTGGATTTGAGATGTGATCTCAATATCCAAGTCACTATACGTGGAACAATACAATCGCCTTGTCCTTATCTCCAAGTATCCGTGGAGAAAGCGCATTATCCTTGAAAGAGTTCATGTATAATTTCATTGTTGATATAAGTATTCGGGCATTGAGAAAATGAATAATTAAATGTGATTTAATTAACATGAATAATATGAAGATTCATATTATAAGGAGAGTTATCTTTGATAATTAATTTTTATTTAATTATCAAAGATGTGACTAATGTGAATGTGATTCATATTATTTGGGCACATTGGAATAGGGATCTAAGATGATTAAATATGATCTAATTATCATGGATATGAATAATGTGGATAACAATATCCATATTAGTCATATATATTGTAAATGTGATTTATAATATATAAGAGAGAGCCATTTGTAATTTACCTTTGTTAATTAAATGTTGATGTGAATTGGATTCACATTGAACAATTAATTGAAAATGTAATTCACATTTTTTTTTGGGTTGTGAATATGATTCACAATTTTTCAATGGTAAGATTGCTATATTTACAAAATAATTATGAATTTTTTTGTAGAATAATTTACAACAAGTGTTGTTGTAAATCTTGGAGATTTCCATGGAATAATGTAATCTCATGAGATGTCATGAGATTACATGAGATTGCCACCAGATCCCATATTATGGAAGGAGGCAATCTTCTTTCCATAATCTCCATGCTTGATTGATTTAATTTGGGATTAAATCATATTGATTTATCAATATATGTTTAATCTAAATTAAATTAATTGTTGTTTTTTTACCAACAAAATCTTGGCCATTAAAAGAAACACAAATCAATATAAGCCATTGGATTTGTGTTGTCCATGGATTGAGATCCATGGATCCCAAAATATTATAAAAGGAGAGGTACCCCTTGCTCTTCTTGGTTTCAACAGCACAATGAGAACATAAGTCTCTCTCTCATTCTCTACATGCCCTCTCTCTCATATGGCCGTCCACCATGGATGCCCTAGAGAGAGTCTCCATCGCCGCAGCATCGTCGTCATGATGCCGAATTGTTTGCTAATGGATCTCCATCTACTTCGATGCACCTTGTTTGTGAAGAAGACTTCCTATCTCGTGAGATGAGATCAGGAGATTCACCGCTTGGATCATCAACATGGATTGCGAGGAGCACGTGTTTCATCAACACGCTCGCAAGCGTCTCCTCTGTCGGATAATACTTGAGACAGGAGGTCTCTTCGTTTAGAGACTCGATCGCAACCACGCTTCAAGAGGTAATCCTATTACTTTTTTGTGGTTTAGACGAAATGATTCGAAAAGTGTTCTTGGATCATGTGATTTCGTCACATAAAAAATTTTAATTTCCGCTGCATTGAGCAACTAGTGCGACTAGTCATTCCCGATCGCATACGATGCGATCCTCACTCTTCCGTGATGCGCTTAAGGATCTTAACATATCCTTCAAGTGGTATCCGAGCCTTAGGTCAAAAGTTTTGGATGCGATCCATAAACCAAGGATGACTTGGGTTCATTAGGGTTTGCGAAAGTTTTTCTTGCATTTCATTTTCGCATCTCTGTTTAGTGATTATTTTCGGCCCTTTTTAAATTATTTAAACATTAAAATAATAATTGTATTATATTATCAATTAAATAAAGAAACTATAGGATCTGAGTTTACGTAATTCTTATTCCGTATGCTCGAGATATGATCATTTTAGTGAACATGTATCCACAGTTTCGGGGACTGCTAATATTAACGTAATTAAAGAGTTAATTGCATATTTGAGACACCTTGAATGCGTACAAATCACTTAGACTCTGTTTTAAATCAAATTATCAAACTTTAGGAACTTATTTTGCTCAATTCAGATTTATATTGATTGAGATATGGTATTTTTAGTAAGTGAGGGTCACTGCTAAAATTACTTTCCTCATCAAGAACCTAGTGATTTGTCATTAAAGAAATTAGTGAAATTAAATGGTTTAATTTTCTGGAATAATTATAGATAAATATTTTTGAAATATTTTAAGATAATTATTCCCTTAAATGACATTTCCCTAACCAATTATTGATTAGATGTGATCTAGATCACAAATTGGTTACATAATCCACATGATCTACATTCCAACAAATATGTTGCTTGAATAGGATTTGGGATTTGTTTAGCAAATCTCATTATAATGTTAATCAAAATTATTTTGATTATTATTATATGGTATAATTTTGGTTGAAAACCCGATGATCATCTCAAATACAAAGTGATCTATTTTGCATTATCTTTTCGCGAGGTGGATATGGTGTCTAGTCGGGGAGCGTTGGGGTAGCAGGTTGCATCTTGTGCGGTCTGTCCCACTCCCGCCGGTATTGGCCATGACAATGGGTATGGTTGGTATAATGCTTAAGAAATCATGATGTATTTCTAATTATTAAAATTCGAAATAATACGTATTTGAGATAATACCATAATTCAAGTAACAACTAAGAATGTTTGTCGGATATTAATTAGATCATTAATTTAATATGATTAGATTAATTAGAATCCAATTAAAATTAATACACTCTATTATAAATAGATGTGTTATTTCCCTTGGAAGAATTACTCGTAATGAATATGATTCATAATGATTAATTAGAATTTGAATATGATATGAAGGATCACATAAGTGACATCCATGGTCTCCCGTCAAGGCGAAGGGTTCCGTCGCCAGATATTGTATGTAGGAGACTCCTGTCCGAAGTGACAACTCCTGCATACAATCCATTTGGATCGGTCTCTTTGCTTCTCGAAAGAGTAAGGACGTATGCGTAGTGACACCAATATCGGGTTCTCATATTATTGGGGCGATATTGGATTGCGCGTAGCGAGTTGTATTTTTATTGACGGTTGGTTCAATTAATGACGGGTCAACATCACCTTAGGGATGGTGGGCCCGGGTGTTAAAGATCGAATTGGGAAATGCAAGTTGGACTTGCAAGGCGGAATGTGTTCCCGCTTCGTTTTATCCGAGTTACAGGTTCTCATATTATTGGGATGTAACAAAGATAAGGAAGGAGATCCCTGATCTTGCTTGAGATATAATGGTAAGTATATCTCTTGCATTGAAAGTGATTAAGGGAATGCACTTTCAGTGTTGACAAGGCAAGACAACTTTGATATAAAAATTTCTAAATCAAAGTAAAATATGTATATATATACACTTATACAAATTTCTTATTTCAGATAATCCTTCATTAAACCCACTCAAAGTTATACTCAATAATAATCAGTATAATATCATGGATTGGATCCATGATCAAGTTATTGTACTTGCAGTTGGACACATAATGTATGTGGTTGCAATGTGCAAGTTTCGTTATATGAATGAGGAATGACAATTAAATAGATAATAGGACTACAACCCTAGGGTTTGTATGTCTCTATAGTCTTGATCTCTCATCAAATGTACTTTGGAAGTGACATGTCGATGATGATGGTAGTTGTCAAATAATCCATATAAAATCTCAGAAGATGTTTAAGGCATGCATATGTGCTCTTGGCATTTTATCATGAATGACATGGTTCTCTGCATCATGCAGAATGGTGGCCCTATGAGATGATGTACTCAAAAATAGGGCGATATAGAGGAACTGAGGAGGGTCCCTATACTTAGGTCTAAAATAACCTAAGTGTAGGAAGACAGATGGAGGGATGGATGAATGGGTCAAGTCCCTCCTATACTTAGGCTGAATATAACCTAAGTAGAGGATATGGAATTTAGGCTGGGGCCCCAAGGTTGTTAGGGTTAGGGGAATTTTACATATGGTTGCTTCGAGATGGAAGGGGGGATGGTGAGTGAATTTTTACAAATGATTATGTGGCGGTGGTTTGTAGGATTATACATAATTGTGGTTGGGGGGGTGGGGGTGGGGGGGAGGTTGTGTGAAATATACAAAGAAGGTGGGGGGGGGGGGGGTAGGTCATCTAGTGATCTACCTCTTTTTTTCCTTTTTTTACACACGCGAACCCTCAAATGAGGACCGCTAAAAATGCAAATGATATATTTTTTTACAATATGAAATGCATGGGGAGATGACTAATCTTCATTGAATTCTTCTTCTTTTCTTTTGTGGCCTTCTCAACAGGAGCTCCCAACTCCACACCTCCATAGAGATCACGCGCCTCATTCTTCAAGGGTCTTGCCACAAAATAAAAATAATCAATAAAATGATGCAAAAACAACATGATGCGAAGATTTGCAAAATTTGAAAATATTCACAGCAAAATAATTCAAAATTCGATAAGTAAATAAAGATGAGCAGTGTCCTCGGCAACGATGCCATTTGATGAGCACGAAATCTACCTCTTTAAGGATATGGAATTATCATAGCATAGGAGGCATATTTCAGTCAGCAAAGAGATCACACCTTCGAATATGTGGACATTATTTTACTTGGCAAGTCTAACAAGGTTGAACATAGGGACGTGTGCCTCTTTAATATATTTATTAAAATTTGTCATTAATATGTGATTATCTTGTCAAGTTTAGGTCTTTACGTGGATGCGCAAAATAAAATGCAGATAAAATGACACACAAACCGATGCATGTGGTTTTTATTTGGATTTTTCAATGCAATTTTAAGATGATGCATAAGCATAATGTATGAATGAATGCAAAGGATAGACAAACAAAAGATGGATTACAAATACGCCCTAGAGAAAGTGAGCACACATTGTGAATTAGATTTAGAGTCAATTTGAACATAAAAATCAAGAGCAAACATCTAATAATGGCAAAGATTTATGGATCAACAGACACTATATACATCAAAAATTCATCATATTTCAATTAGTGTCAAATTATAAAATTAACTATTCCATTAGATAGAGAATTGAATAAGCAACAAAATGACACCGAAATCATGCAAATTGGACTTAAAATACTCGAGATATGAAGGAAATAGTGCAAGGGTATAAATGTAATAAAAATACGAAGAAATAAATGGGAAATAATTACAAATAGGTCCTTGAAAGGACCTATTTGCAATTTAGCAAAACCGACAGGGTCCATGCTTTTCTTCCGACTTTCTATCTTTAGCCACAAAGATTTTTTTGAACTCACGAGGAAGCTTAACGTGCCCCAGGCATGATCGGAAGAATTTTTTTGATAAAAAAACAGAGTCTTCTTTTCGACCTCAACTTGCACTTCCTCTAGATTTTTGAGTCCCAAAGAAAGCCCCTGGCTTTTCAGTACTTCAAAAAGACCCTCCTGTTTAGGATTTGTCACCTTATCAGAAAAGGTGATGGGTTCAAGGTAAAATTGCCGACCCCATAACAGGACGATTGGGAACATGGGGATGCAAAAATGAAGCTCGTCGGAGCAAGCTCTGGCGAGGGTGAACGGAGGTGATTGACCGGGTAACATGCGAAAGGAAAAGATTGGGAATAATCCTAAGACTACTAGTATGCTAAAAAAATGCAAGAAAAAAAGTATAAAAGGGACCTCGATGGCCGGGAACACCAAAGATATACCTCACGCCAATGGCCAGAGATGGAGGGTGGAGACCACCCTCAACCTCGCCTGACACCGCTACACTTCGCCGGAGGAGAAGTTGTCACCTTCTCCGGTCCAAGGCACAATAAAAGGGGGCAATGCTTGGTGAAAATCGGGTTCAAATGGAGGAGGGAAGCTCGAAGTGCATTTTGTACAAGAGGCTGGATGCTCCAAAGAATGAGGGAAATCCGACGAATAGTGGCTCCAATCCCCGATGCAAACATAGGGCGTGTAAGATCATCAATCGAGGAGAAAAAGTCGTGAAGAAATTGACGCCATTTGGTGGAAGGAGTGACCTAGAAAAATCCGAGAAGAAGAGGCCAAACGAGGCTCTGACAGGAGCAAACCTCGGTCAGAGTGTTGACCGAGGTCAACAAAGGGAGAAGCTGGTTGGTCCACGTGGACCAACCAGAAAAAATCCTTGGAAAAATAATTAGAAATTTGATTAAAAATAATAAATGATTTTATTATTTTAGGTTATAAAATAAAAAATATTTATTATTTTTTTGAATTCATGCGCATTGCACGTGCGGGGACTAGACTCGAGGTAAGGTTTGGATTGGTTGCAGTTTTGGAGGCCACGTGACATGGCCTCCCGCTTTGTTGTTTCTTTGGGTCCACCGAGCCCTTTGCGTTAGCGCTGAAACTGGAGCATGAGCGGAACTTTCAATCAAAGAGATAAAACGACAGCTAGAAGACTCTCCTCCTCCTGCATCTTCTCAGGTGTGTTGGAGAAGGTCGGACTCCAGCGATCCCTACAGAAGTCCACCGCGATCCTACTCGATCGCTGAAGGTCAAAGAGGCTTCAGAGGAGTCTGGCGAAGATCCGATGGGAGCGAGGAAGTATTGTCGGTGGTCAGAACGACAAGGCGCTCCAACGTCAGCGTGGAAGCTCTAGATTAGAGCAAGAAGGTTAGCTCCGATCATTGAAGAGTGTGTGACCTGCAGGTGTTGCGGTAGCCGAGGTATACGTGGTGAGGCGAAATGGTGGGTGAAGGGTGGAACAGCTGGTGCCCGTAGTGGGATTTCCTCCACCTCTTGCAGAGGAGATAGCCTGTATGTGATGGTGGTTGCGGAGAAAGAAGATGGTGGGTGGAGGGGTCGGTGAGTGTGAGTGACGTATCATGAAGGTGGTGGTGCAGGGAATTGGAATCGAGGATGTGTGTCTGTGTCAAAATAAAAAGAAGAAAACAAAGGAGAAAGCATACATGTTTTACCAGGAGTATCGAGGAAGGAGAAGGGGAGGTGCGGAGCTTGGGCTGAGGCTCTGATTCGAGCCTCGAGTCATCACTCGAGCTAAGCAGCGACTCCAGCGAGCTCAACGATGTCGAGGCCAGACAAGGCATGGCTAAGGAGGCCATGGGTTAACACCGTCCTGAGAGCCCATCATCATGTATCGACTCAACCTTACTCTATCATAGGAAGGTCGATGATGGACAGGGTTTAGGTCTAGAATGGTGGATGACAAATGAAGGTGGTGGACTTGGTAGTTTTATGGTGGTGGTAGACAGTTTCAGAGGAGGTGACAAGCAAAGTTTGAAACATCCAACGACGACCCTAGAGAATCAAATCTGAAGCATTGAAGGGAGCGTGGGAAAGATGGATCTAAGTGCTATGTGGAGGGTGGTTTAGGTCATGGAGAGGGGACAGAGTGAAGGGAATAAAAATCAAAGGGGCGAGGGTTGTGGCAAGGTGAAACATCCAACGAGTGATGATCGAGAGGTAGGAGAAGGGGCATGTACCGTTGGATATTTCTATCCAACGGTTGTGATGAAGGCATAAGGGAGTTGGTTCGATCAAATCAAAGGATCTGATCCAACGACGGGGAGCGAGGCGATGGAACGACCATGATTAGATGATGGGCTTCATCTTATGGTTAAGAGGGAACGTGTGATGTGGAGGGAATAGAGCCATTGGATAAGGTGTCATCCAATAGCTAAGGAAGAGGCGGGAAGAGACATGCATAGACGAAGTTAAGGGAGGAGATCTAAGAGATGATATCGTGGTAAGAGGAGCGGCCATGTGGACAGCCTAGAGGGCTCCACATGGCCCAATGGTATTTACTCAAATTATAAAAATAAGAAGAAAATACAAAAGAAATAAAAGGAAGCCGAATTAATAAAAAGTAAAAACGTGTAAGTTGTAGTAGTTTCATGTTGGATAAAAAGTTAAAAGAGGTCAAAAAAACAACACACAATTTTTGGAAGCATTTTTAGTGAATAAAAACATTGCTTTTTAATGCTTTTGAGATTTTTTTATCTTTTTGATTTCTTTTTAACATCGAAACAAATATAAACACTTATCGCTCTAATTTTTAGGGAGTTTTTAATGGGAAATAAAACAAAGAAAATAAAGAAAATAAAATGGTCCAATTTTTTACAATAAAAAGGGAAATTTACAAGAGAAGGGTTAATTATTAATGATACAAAATTAATGAAGATTTTGATTGATTTATTTATGCTATGAGGATAATAAGGGAGTATAGTAGTGATAAATCAGATATTCATCAGTGTGGTGTTGACTTCATGGGACCATTTCCAAATAGTCAGGAATATGAATATATTCTGTTCGTTGTCGATTACGTAAGTTGTTGGGTCAAGGCTATCCCAATCTGAGTCGCCGACAGTCCCAACATCTAGTGGTTCCTGAAAGATCACATTATTGCAAGGTTTGGGATCCCTAAAATTCTGATATTCGATGGAGGTGGCCATTTCATTAACAGAGAAGTGAAGAATTGATTCATGAATACCACATAGAACATCGAGTAGCTTACACATACCACCCATGGTCTAATGGCTAGGCAGAATGTTCTAATAGGGAAATCAAGACTATTCTCAAAAAGCTTGTATGTATAGACAGAAAGAAATGTTCTCAACTTCTCGACTCAGTTCTCTGGGCCCATAGGACTGCGTACAATTCACCACTAAGAATGCCTCCCTACCGATTGGTACACTGCATGCCTTTCCATTTGCCTATGGAATTGATTCATAAATCCTTGTGGGAAATTAATATATGCAATTTGGAACTGAAGAAAGCAGGAAAGAACATGAGGTTAGATCTGAATAGACTTCTTAAATTACGTGACTATGTATACGACAACAGTCTTATCTACAAGAAGAAGGTCAAGAAGTGACACAACAAGCTCATTCACTGTAAGACTTTTGAATTAGGTCAGAAGGTCTGGTTGTTTGATGCAAAGTTGAAAATGTTCCCATGGAAGTTGAAGAGCAAGTAGACATGACCATTCATAGTGAAGCATGTGCATGACGGGCGATGGTGCTTCGTCTAGTGGCTCGGGATGCTCAAGCATGTAGGTCGGGTGGGGGGGGGGTCGACGTGGCCACATATGGGTCGTTGGGTGGCCACCGTAGAGGTGCCATCCAACGACACTTGCACTTTGTCTTGTTTGGGGCTCCGACGAGGATGCTAGATCTCCTTTGAGATCCTCAATAGCCAGGGAAGATCCTTGGACCTTCGTAGTCCTCAGGTGAGGATAACCATCGATCGAAGAAATATCCAAGCTAGTTGTAGATGGTGGCCGACATCATCCCACTGGAGAAGAAGCTTGAGATCGGCGAGGGCGTACGATCTCTAAATAGTCGAAGCCGTGCACGTGCAAATGTGGGTGAAGTGATGTGAATGGAGGGAAGTGGGGAGATGAGAGGCGAAGGCCCTTGGCTTCTTCTCTGGTGGAGTAGGGAAGAAGGGGATAGGGGCGAAGGAGATTCTAGAGAAAGGGGAAGGGCGAGCGGAAGCATTGGCGAGGATGATGGAGGTTTGTGAAGCTTGTAGGATAGTCAGATGGTAGTGAGCGTAGATGTAGGCAGTGGAAAATTAGAAGAAAATTGGTGAAATTTAAAGTGAGTGTACCTGTAGTATAAAGAAAGAAGAAGCGGCAGAGCGGAGGCTTGTGCTGAGGTCTAAGGCGGTCCTCTGGTCATCACACGACCCATGCGGCCACGACTGGGTGCTTGATTGGCTGCTAGGCGACCAAGGCATGACGGTTGACGTCGTGGATCGTACTCGAAGCTCCGCCCATTGTCGCCTGCCAAATCCACCACCTCTTGTCACGAGGAGGGGAAGGCGGCTAAGGGGAAGATTCGTAAGTTGGTGGATGATCAAGATCAATGGCGGAGGGGGGTATTTGTAGTGGAGGGATTTGCATTACAGGAGGTGGGCGGATGTTTTGAATGGATGAATGGAGGAGGAACATAGGGAGATGCGAGATGACAGGAGGGCAACGCTAAAAGAGGAAGGGTGAAGGGATTTGGCGAGGTGCACACCGTGATTAGGAACGTTACTGGAGGAGGAAGAAGAAGTCTAGACCATTGGATCTCATGATCCAATGATCCAAATGGGAGCATTGATGGAGGGTGCATATATGATCCATCAGGTTCGATCGAGTGGATGGAATATGTGGAGGGTAAGTGTTCCAGATGTGTGTGGAAGTGAAGATCGAATGGCTTGAAGGTGAGCATCGACGAAGGGTTGAGATGGAATCAATCTAATGAGATCAGAGGGTGGGGGATGAACGTGAGATGTGGAGGTTGCTCAGCCTTTGGATGGGAGCAGATCTTACGGTCAGAATGATGGTGTAAGGGAGCAGCTTAGATTATATCAAGTGGCAGTGAATAAGGACTAAGATCAAGGCATAGAGGAGCAGTTGGGATGGAAGTGCACAGAGGAGATCAAACGCCCAGAAGCGAGGCCGGGTGGTGCAAGGAGATGCAGCCGTGTGGGCAGCCTAGAGGGCGTAAGGTGGCTGCACCAAAAAAATCAATAATAAAAACAAAGAAAAATATGAAAGAAATAGTTAGAGACAAAATTATGAAAATAATCAAAACATGAATTTGCATATCTCGATGAGATCAACAATTTTCATGCTGAACAAAAAGCCAAAAGAGGTCATTTGTATAAAAATATACTTTTGGGATATTTTTAAAGGGATAAAAACTCTGCTTTTGGGGATTTTGAGTTTTTTTCTGTATTTTTTATATTTTAAAGGTGACAATTATAGATAATTAATTAATTTAAATTTTATGTGTTTTAAATAAGATAAAAGACAAGGAAAACAGTTGTAATTAAATATAGTTAGAATATAGGTTTAATTATACACACTTTCTGTACAATATAATACAAGATAAAATTAATTAATCATTAGGTATTTTTATTTAATTATTTAAGCTAGGATATTAATATGTCTATTTTATAATGATGAATACGAGATTCATCATATCCCTATACTTAAAATATGTTCATCCTCGATCATCTAAAGAATGATGGAGTTGGATTAATCCCTTACAGCGCATGTGAAAATTTCAAGGTTCAATTCTTTGAAGACCCTTAATTTAAGTGATCCTAAAATTCTAGGCCCAGCCGTGCTCTAGTCATAAGGAACCTAGCTTCTCTAATTATCAGACTCTCTGTTTGTATATAAAATATAAGGATATGAAGATTAGTTTACTGCATTCATGAGAGTTGAGTCGAGACATCACCTAAAGTTCCAGTCCAGGAACTCTCCTCTAGATCTAATCCTTAATACTAGGGAATAAGTCTATTCTTGCTTCAGTCAACTGTATCATTAGTTCTTCAGATTTGAAAATATGGATGGATGGCCCGATGATGGAGGGCATCGAATTGTATATATTTTTCTCTCCTACACATTGGAACAAGGGGCCTTTCAAGTGTCTTATTACTCAACACTGGTGTATTTTTATTTTGTTGATCAATGTGTCCGTCAAGAGAATTTGGAGTCGTCTGCACTTGTTTTTTTGGGAGTACATCGAGGTGTGTCTCTTTTGAGTATCTAAGATACCTTCGACACCCAGACTTGTATCTCTATACGATGCAGTGCCCTTTTATGGTCCTAGCCTGACTCCTTGGTCCTAACAATGTTTGGTCCAAGTGGACACTTTGAAAATGGTTAGGAGTGCTCACCATTGGTGGAAGCTCTTTGTAATTTGACTTGTAAGGATAGAGCCTTTTTTGAATATATTTCTTTCTTTTCTTATCTTTTTTGCTAGCTCCACTGCTTTTACCAAAAGTTGGCACACACTAATCAGTAATTTCATTAATTTTGATCACACACTGGCACATAGGTATTTATCAAATAATAACATATGAACTTGTTCACATATTGGCTAGGGTTTTGCTGACACTCAGGTTTCTTGAAGCCTTCATTAACTTTATCCCATCCTCGAGTATCATTAGATCGGTTCTAGATACAAAAATCACCAGTCCTAGTTCCTCAGGTGATAACACAACTCATATTATCAATCATGTAGTTGTGAATGTGTTGTTATGATTATATTCTTTAGAAGGTGAGATGAAGAGTGCAATATAGCGCTCAAACATTTCAAAATAGGGAAGCGTGGATTATTAAGTTTAAAATCCTAACAACTAAGGCTGGCTAACTTAGACTCTCAAGATCTCAGAAATCAAGTGTCCTCAAATCCTCAAGCCTCGAGTGAAAGTGAAAGTGTCAGGAATACACCAACTCCTTGGTTAGTGAAATTTCATGATTTTTTTTACTTTTGAAAATTTTTATGGATTTAAAATTTTCATTCATCAATTTTTTTGATTAATTCTTTAGAGAGATAATGACTGACCCAAGCTCATATGAATAGTTGCATCTACTTCCAGCCAATATGAGTGTAAGTACAGACCATTAGACGGACCCACATTACTTGAGGACCGAGCCATATAAGTGTCCTCTAAACCACCTACTCTGCTATGGGAGACCGAAGTTCCATCAATGAAGAATAGCTACTCATTTTTTAGCCTAGTTTTTAAAGCCTCTACATAAGGAAAAAAATTATTTTTTCAATTTTTTATGAGGTTTTTGAAAAAGGTTAATTTTATTTACTAAAATTTAACCCCTCAATTTTAGAAACATTTTTGCAAGAAATTCTACAAAACTCAGTTCATAGGTTACTTAAACCAAGTCCAAAAAGGTTTTCAAAAATTTTAAGATACGAGATATGGCTAAAGTATATATACAATAATGTACGGTATACCCCCTATAATTAACAATTGCTATGTCCTCATAGCACAAGTGATATGAAGGCATAGTTCTTGTCAAAAATAGGGTGATATAGTGGAACTGAGGAGGAGGGTCCCCGTATACTTAGGTAAAAAATGACCTAAGTATAGGAGGACAGATGGAGGGATGGATGAATGAGTTAGGTCCCTCCTATACTTAGGATGAATATAACCTAAGTAGAGGATACAAAATTTAGGCTGGGGGCCCGAGGTTGTTAGGGTTAGACGGGAATTTTACATATGGTTGCTTTGAGATGGAGGGGGGGGCGAGTGAATTTTCACAGATGATTATGTGGTGGTGGTGTGTAGGATTATACATAATGGTTAGGGGGGGGGGTTGTGTGAAATATACAGAGAAGGTGGGGGGGGGTGTTAGATCATCTAGTGATTTGCCTCTTTTTTTTCTTTCTTTACACACGCGAGCCCTAAAATGAGGACTGCTAAAAATGCACATTATATATATATATTTTACAATATGAAAATGCATGAGGAGCTGACTAATATTCCTTGAATTCTTCATCTTTTCTTTTGCGGCCATCTCAGCGGGAGCTCCCAACTCCACGCCTCCATGGAGATCAAGTGTCCTCGATCTTCAAGGGCCTTACCACAAAATAACAATGTTAGAAATTAACAAGAAAGTTAATCAACAAAATGATGTAAAAACAACATGATGAGAAGACCTGCAAATTTTTAAAATATTCACAGTGAAAATTAATTCAAAATTTGAGAAATAAATAAAGGTGAGGCCTTTCTCCGGCAACAACCCTATTTGATGAGCGCAGAATTTGCCTCTTTGAGGATATGGAATTGTCGTAGCATAGGAGGTAGATTTCAGTCAGCAAAGAGACCAAACCTTTGAATATGTAGACATTATTTTACTTGGCAAGCCTACGAGGTTGAACATAGGGACACGAGCCTCTTTAATATATTTATCAAAATTAGTCATTAATGTGTGATTATCTTCTCAAATTTAGGTCTTCATGCAGATGCGCAAAGTAAAATGCAGATGAAATGACACACCAAATGATGCATGCGATTTTTATTAGGATTTCTCAATGCAATTTTAAGATAATGCATAAGCATAATGTATCAATGAATGCAAAGGATAGACATGCAAAAGATGAATTACAATATTCCCTAGAGAAAGTGAGCACAAATTATGAATCAGATTTAAAGTCAATTTGAGCATAAAAATCAGGAGCAAACATCTAATAATGGTAGAGATTTATGGATCAATAAACACTATATAAATCAAAAAATCATCGTATTTCAATTAGTGTTAAATAAAAAATTAACTATGACATTATATAGAGAATTAAATAAGCAACAAAATGACACTGAAATCATGTAAATTGGACTTAATATGCTCAAGATATGAAGGAAACAGTTCATGAGTATAAACGTAATAAAAATGCGAGGAAATAAATGATAAATAATTACAACTAGGACCCTATATAAGGACCTATTTGCAATTTAGCAAAACCAACATGGATGTAAATAGCGAAACCCGACTGAACATTTGCGCAAACTCCCCAAGCGTACACGTGAGGCACGCACATGGGGACGACATTGTAATTTTGGGAACAACCGTGGGTTCTTATGCAAATTTCCTAGATCCTCACGTTCCATGTACATATGTGATCTTGGTTTAGTTAGGCGCAGCTTGGGGTGACATGCGGCGGGCGGTGGTGCTTCGTCTAGTAGCTCAAGATGCTCGAGCCTGCAGGTCGGGGGGGGGGGGTCGACGTGGACACATCTGGGTCCTTGGATGGCCACCACAAAGCTGTCATCCAAAGGCACCTGCACTTCGTCTCACTGGAGGACTGGAGGCATAGTTGGGGCTCCGGCGAGGACGCTTGAGCTCCTCTGAGCTCCTCACTGGTCGGGGAAGATCCTTGGACTTTCGTGGTCCTCAGGTGAGGATGGCCATCGGTCGAAGAAGCTGCCAAGCTAGCTGTAGATGGTGGCTGGTGTCATCCTGCAAGAGAAGAAGCTCAAGATCGATGAAGGTGTTCGATCTCCAGCCATTGACGATTCATGCAATGTTAAAAGATACCCAAAGCCGTGTGCGTGCAAATGTGGGTGAAGTGAGGTGAATGGAGGGTCGTGGGGCGATGGGAGGCAGATGTCCTTGGCTTCTTCTCCGGTAGACCAGGGAAGAAGGGGATGGGGGAGGAGGCGGTTCTGGAGAAAGGTGAAGGGCAAGCGGAAGTGTTGGTGAGGATGATGGAGGTTTGGCGAAACTTGTAGGATGGTCAGATGGCGATGAGCGTAGATGTAGGTAGTGGGAAAATTAGAAGAAAAATGGTGGAAATTAAAGTGCGTGCACCTGGAGGAGCAAGAAAGAAGAAGGGGCATAGCGAAGGCTTGTGCTGAGGTCCAAGGAGGTCCTCTGGTCATCTCATGACCTACATAGACACGATGGAGTGCTCGATTGGCTGTTAGGAGGCCAAGGCACGACAATCAATGATTTGGATTGCACCCGGAGCTTTGCCCATTGTCTCTTGCCAAATCCACCTCCTCCTGTCACGAGGAGGGGAAGGCAGCTGGGGGGAAGCTTCGTAAGTTGGTGGATGATCATGATCAGTGGCCAAGGGGGGTATTTGTAGGTGGAGGTGTTGGCGTTACAGGAGGTGGGTGGAAGTTTTGAATGGATGAATGGAGGAGCTAGGATTTGCAATATGGGGAACTAATGGGTGTGCGAAGAAGACAGGAGTAATGGCCATGGAGGAGGAACATTACAAAGATGCGAGGTGACATGAGGGCGACACTAAAAATGGAAGGGTGAAGGGATTTGGTGAGGCGCACACCGCAGCGAGAACGTTGCTGGAGGAAGAAGAAGAAGTTTGGGTCATTGGATCTCGCGATACACCGGTCCATATGGGAACGTTGATGGAGGGCACACAATTGATCCATCAGATTCGATTGAGTGGATGGGAGACATGGAGGGTGAGTGTTCCAGATGTGCACGGAAGTGAAGATCGAATGGCTGGAAGGCGAGCGGAGGTGAAGGGTTGGGATGGAATCAATCAAGTGAGATCAGTGGGTGGGGATTGAACAAGAGACGTGGAGGTAGCTTAGCCTTTGGATGGGAGCATATCTTACGGTCAGAATAAGGGTGTAAGGGAGCGACTCAGATTAGTTAGGGTGGCAATGATCAAGGGTTGAGATCAAGGCGTAGAGGAGCGGTTGGGATGGAAGTGCCTAAAGGAGATCAGACGGCCCAGAAGCGAGGTCGGGTGGCGTAAGGAGATGCAGCCACGTGGGCAGCCCAGAGAATTCAGAATAATAAAACAAAAAATATGAAAGAAATAGTTACAAACAAAATTAGGAAAAAGTTAAAATATGATCTCGATGAGATCTACAAGTTTCATTTTGGATAAAAAGTCAAAGGTCATTTGTACAAAAGTATATTTTTGTGGAGTATTTTTAAAGAAATAAAAACATCGCTTTTGGAGTTTTTGAGATTTTTTTATATTTTTATATCTTTTAAAGGTTAGGACTATTATAGAAAATTAATTAATCTAATTTTTCTGGGATTTTCAATAAGATAAAAAGATAAGAAAAAGGTTGTAATTAAGTATAGTTAGAATTTAAGTTAATTATACACCGCTTCTATACAATATACTATAAGATAAAATTAATGAATAATTAGGTATTTTATTGAACTATTTAAGCTATGAGATTAATATGTCGATTTTAACATAATGAATACGAGATTCATCAAGGGGGTGATGAATCTCCCTTTCATTATCTTTATCCTATCATTTTGACCTTAAAAACCCTAGTTAATGCATGTAAATACCCTTAATTTGTATAAATTAACATTCATTCTTTGTTGTATAAATACTATATAAAATACTATTTTTAATGTCAAAATTATATAATAAAGAAAAGAAAAGGAATAAAAGGCCAATGGTGTTTTATGTCCTTAAACCCCGAGACCTAGGCATCTTGATGACTAGGTCGGCAAGGAATAAAGTAGGAGAAGATAAGTGTCAATAATATAATAAATTCTCATTTATTTATACATCATTAATTCATTTTTGGGACCCATTATATTTTCTGTTTTTTATATCTCAACTAAAGAAACTCGGTACATGAAAGTTGTAGATAATAATATATAGAAAAATATAAAATCGATGTCATACAAAAATAATACATAGTGTACTTTTTAATCTAAATAAAAATTAAAATCCCCACTTCCCAGACCTATATCTCTCAAATAAAAACTCAAAATACTAAAATGACTTTACTTTTATATAACTTTTAATAAGCTATTTAATGAAGGTGGTTTCATCTTTTTTGCAGTTAAGGTGTAAAAGTTAGGTTTTGGACCCATATTGTACAATACACTTGCATAAAACATCTATTTTATTTATTCTTTATTATACTTAAAATTTTATATTTTTATTATTTTTAACTATTACTTATAACATATATACATATTAAAACCAGAATAAAACTACAAAAAACACGAAAAAAACACAAAAATATATAAATGAATATATAATATTCATATATAATAAGTATACCTATTTATTTAATTGTATTTATTATATTATAAAAATATAATAAAAATATATTTATGTATATAAAATATGTTATAAATAGATAAAATACCGAAAATGAAATAATAAAATTCACACTCCCTCGTTCTTTGACCCCACGCTATCACATGTATATAATATCTCATCCATCTTTTTTCGTTTTTTGATCCCTCTTCCACTTCCTATACCTAAATCCGAGCTCTGTGAATGCTTCATGGTGATAGCAGGAGCTTCCTCAGCCGTTTTGCGTGAAGATTAGTGTCAAATCAAGGCTGGTTCGCTGCTCGCCACCACCCTTGCCGAAGATCCTGCTTCTGGTTGCTCTTCGATGGTAAACTTTTATCTTTTTAGCTCTTTTCATTGCTTATGTTTGCAATAGCCGAGGTTTAGTGTTAGTTTTGTTTGCCTTTGCCGATTTTTTCATGTTTTCCAATTATAACGTACGACGGAGCTCTAGCTCCACCACCTCTTTCCGACCACCTTCGATACATTCAACTTTGCCTGACACCTCCACACGCTTCCCCTTCACCTTCTCGACGTTCGACGCACCTCCATCCACCTCGTTCTTGCACAGAATGAGAAACCCAACCTCTCCTTCTCTGTCGTTTGTCGGAGGGACCTTAGACCACTCATCCTTCATTTATCTGCCCATCCGAAGTCACTCGTGGCTTTGCTTTTTGCTCCCTAATCGTCTCCTGCAGGAAAGAACAGAGGAGGGTGCCTCTTCGAGGCCCCTCAAAGCTCAGGTGGGAGCCCCATGCGTTGGATGATGCTAGAGCTCTTCGTGAGGTCCAAGCCTTTGTGGACACACTCCATCGACATGGAGTGGTGTTGGGGGCATTTTGAATCCATCAGAAGCAAGGCAGGAGTCGTCTACTACAAGTGCTGGTTGATTGAAGCTCATCCAGGGTCAGTTTGTTGCGTGTTCTTCCTTCAAACTGTGGATCCCTTCAATCACCCATGTTCTTCCCAAGGAGAAGTTGCGATCGGATCAAGTCGCTCCTTCACCATAGATCTCAGTGAAGCGTCATCGGCACGCCTGGGCGCGACACGTGTTCAAGTGAGCTCCATCCGGTTGTCCGTCCCCGACGAGCGTTGGGTATTTTGCATCTTCCATCCATGCATTTTTTAGTTTAATATTTAATGTATAAACATTCATCTCTCATCATTTTATTTTTTTAATATTTGCAAAAAGACCCTCCAACTTTTGTTAATTGCATTTAAGTCCTTGCTAGCAAGGCTCATGTGTCCATAGACATGACCTTGGCTAATTTTTGGGCAAGCCCTCGTGGGAATCTATATTTTGTTTTAGTCCAGTAATTTTAAATTCTAGTTATATACATTTGTGAAATTTGTAGTCTGACCATCACACTTTAATATATTCACATTAATGCCCTTATCATGTTGTAGTTTCTCTTTGTGATTTGTTCCATTTATTTAAAATGTCAATTACGCTCTAAAAAATCCTCAAAATAAGATTAGATGACTGATATGCCATAGATTCCCGCCACCTTTTTCGATTTCGATTTTAGATATTTTCCCTATTTTATAAAATTTAAAATAGCACAAATATTCCATATTTATCTTAAAACCCCATAAAATTGTAAAACATTTTGAAAAATTCCCAAAAAGTCATTTTATATATTTAAGTATTTTGAGCCTTCAGACCACCATAAAAAATAGATAAAGAAAACTCTTAACAATTGAAAAATCCCAAAATCCTTTATAAAAATCTATAAAATCCCTAACGTCAAAAATGGTTTTTCTATTTTATAATTTTCACTATATTACTATTTATAAATTAAAATTTATTTGGAAAATTTTGGATATTATTATCTATTTGTAATTTCCATTTCAATCTTAGCATATTATTTGATCCCTGATTTAGGGTATTTTTTACTTTAAAAATACATAAAAATCAGCAAAATTCACTTAAAAATCACAAACATAATAAAAAATTATTTAAAACACAAAAATATTTAATCATATAATTTTATTTTATTTTTAGTTATATTTATATCCTTATTATCCTACATTGTATATATAGCCTTATATATTATTATATTTCTTTTATCGAGAGAATATGAAGGTCAAGTCAAAAGATGTGAAGAAAAGGCACAAATGCGCAGAAGGATCGATTGTGCACACAAGCAGTCACAAACAAACATACATAAACAAACTCCTCAATTCTCTTACTCAACTCGACGAAGATTGTAAAAGTTTGGTCTTTTTATCTTGTATATTTTAGAGTTAGGTGAGAATCACAAAAATTGTACAAACACTTAAGCCAGGGATTACTCGCCCCAAAACAATGATTTTTCTTTTTGATCTAATTTAGGGTCAAGTAATATTAGCATCCATAATTTATTTATTATCACTTTTTTAATAAGAATGCATGACCTAACGAGGGATCGATTCTTTTTAGCTCCTAAGTGGTCAAAATCTGAGGGAGAAAGACTAAAAAGAAATGCAAGCGACAAAATAGATGATGAATGCTAAAGCATAAATGCTCACCTTGCCTCTAGCTCTCTACATGCAAGGATGCCAAGCATAATTGAAACCTATCGATATGAAAATACAAGCTGATGAAATCACCCTAGATGAGGATATACTATTAGCGTGCAGAACTATATGCTAAATACTTAGAATAGAACCAAAGGGTACAGTCTTGGAGCCTCCTTGATGCCCACCACAGTGGGTCATGCAAGCACTGTTTGGAGAGCTCTCGCACCGTGCGGTTCTGAGACTAAGTGAAGAGAAATTCAGAATTTGACTAAGTCCAAATGAGACTATAGGTGCATGCAATGATAATTGGCCTTAATTTATCGTCACGTAATCCTACACCAGGACTCAATCACACAAAAGAAGGAAAATGAAAATCAGGAAACAAAGGAAAAAAAGGTGGAAAACAACGACAAAACCTGCGAGGCTCCCAAGGGAACAATCCCTCGGGTATAGGACCTCATAAAGCGTGCAGAGCCCTAAGAGAGTATGAATTATTACAATAATAGTTTCTCTATCTGTCACTTACATACACAAGTCAATGAATAAAATAAATGGATGCTGTCTCACAAAAGTTTTATGTCTCCTTCGGTGCTCTCTCTTACCGGGTAGGGTAGAATAGCTGACTCCGTTTCCCAAGGCTACGCGTAATCACTTAGGCGATCTTCCTCGGTCCACGATCCCTCGCAACAAAGTCAACAAAGAAGATGTGATTAGACAGATCAACAATGATATCAAATAATAAGAAATAAATAGAGAAAGATATAGAAAATATCAACAATCACATAATGCCAATCTAAGTACAGTTTCTCCCTAACAACAGTGCCATTTGATAACTAACTAGTTTCAAAGGTCGTACGATTTCACAAGGCAAAACCACAGTCGCTGTATTGATCACTCAATAAATCATAATGAATCAACAATTAAGCGACAATAATAATCAAGGAATGAAAATAATGTGTGGAGTTAAAATTTATTATAACTTTACAACAAGGATATGTATAGGTGTAAGTATGAGTAGAGGTCGAATTCAAGGAGCAAAGCTGGATAGATTGTGGGATAAGGTGCAAGAAATGTGGTGTATGATCTCCTTATTTATTCTTTTATGGGGGGTTTTTTAATTCTATATGTTTTTTATCCTTTTATTTTTATCTTTTTATATTTTGTTTTTAATTTTCTATTTTCTATTTTCTATTTTTTATATATTTTCAAAATTTTAATTCTTTTTCTTTTTAATAAGTAAAATATAAATATAATAGTCCATGTATCCAATATAGAGTAAGTAAATAGCTATACAACTAAAAATACTCAAAGTATAACAAATAAAATCTCTTTGGGTTTTAAATATTTTTGTAATGTTTTTGTAATTTTGTAGGAAATTTTGCTAATTTTTATGTATTTTTAAAGTCAGAAATATCCCAATTCCAAGATTAAAATAAATAACCGAAATATGAAAAAATAGCAAATGATGTCCAAATGTCTTACAATCAATTTTAATAGACATATACTAATATAAAAAACTTAGGAAATATTTATATTTTTGGTATTTTGGGAAATTTTAATCTTTTAAAGTATATTTTTGAGATTTTTTAATTTTTACAGATTTCCTTTTTCTATTTTTAGGGTTTTTAGTTTTTGGAGTAAGAAAATAAATAGAAAAGCATAAAATATTTTTTTTGGATTTTTTTCAAAAATATTTTCTATTTTTTAGTATTTTCAAAACTTAACAAGGAACATTTATGCTATTTTTTATTTTTAGAAAATATGGAAAATCCATAAATTGCAAAAATAAAATTATGACTTGGAAGTGTGTGCAATCAGGAACCTACAACTATTTTTTAAAATCACTGAACTGAAAGGTGCATATATGCAATTAAAATAAAGTTACATGATGAAAATACAATTTATCCAAAATTATAACACTACAAATTAATTTTCTTGGACCAAAGCGAAATAAAAGAAACACAAGGAGCTGGTCACAAAATAGCCAAGCCCACGTGCACAGGCACACAAGCCTCGCTAGTAGGGACCTAAATGATATCGCATTAAAGTAGCTAGGCGATTATGCAAATATTACAAAAATTTTAAACGTGAGATGAATGTTTTGTATTGAATAGTAAATACGAAAATGCGTGGGTTGAAGGCTACAAAATACCCAATGCTTTGCGAGAGATCGGCCGGTGATGGTTCGCCCACTTGACACATGGCGCCTCCACAAGGCGCGATGACAGTTCACCGATAACGGCCTATATTAGATTCTGGAGTGGGATCAGACGGTGCAAGCTTGGCTTGATCGGATGGTGGCTGAAATGCGGGAATAACATATGAAGATCGGATGGCTGGCGACCAAGGTGGATAAACTCCTAAAGAACTCACCCCCGGTGAGATTTGATTCACTATTGTGCGATGCTCTGGCAACCTCAACTACCGACGATCCGAGAGGCTTCTCAGGAAGATCCGGGAGGCTTCTTTTGACAAAAAATTGGCCCCAAATAGGGACAATAGCGCCTGGTCCTGCAAGGTTTTCTCAAACACAAAAAAGCTTGGTTCCCAGGGCTGGCGGGGGTGGAATGAATTGCAAGGCTGAATGGGTGACAACGGCTCCGACATATGATGGCTTAGAGGTGATGGGTTCCATATCCAAGGAGGAACTAGGTGAGCGAAGTGAGGTGGAGTGCAAAAGAAACAGAGGGGAGTGAGATGAGTGTGGTGGTGGGTCGAAAAACATGGTGGGGCACAGTAGAAGAGTGCGCCAGAGCTAGGCTCCGACGAACTACGAAGAGGAAATCTAACACTAAAGCACGCAAGGAAATTCTAAAATAAACGCATGAATCAAATCCTACGAGTAAAATCCAACTAAGAACACAAGAAACAAACCTCAGGCGGCCATGAGCCACGAGATCAACCGTTGGGAGCGGAGCTCTGATGATGGTTTGGGTAGGCCACCTACGCCTCTCCTCAGGATTCCTTGAGCCAGGAGAACACTCCCTGTCATGAAGGCTCGATCCTAAGGTGCTCCGAGATGGCTGGATTGGGTAAAAGAAAAACCAACTGGTAAAAATGACCAATGGGAGAGTTATGTACATGCAACGAAGGCACGGCATTTGAGGCAAAATCTAGGGTGAATCGATGGAGATCAACCATGGGAGGAGGCTCAGACGAAAATCAAGGATCTACAATAAAGAGATCTTATGAAGGGCCAACATCCCCTCGATTGATGTATCGAGGGGAAAAATTGAGAAGAGGGCCATGTATTCGTTGTGACAGGGCTAGGGAGCGAGTCAGACGGTTGATCGAGGACGACTATCAAAGTCACCTGGTTGATTCACATGGACCAACCAGGAAAACCATCCCTGAAAAAGTTTATAAATTAATTAATAAATAACAATATAAATATAAATATGTATGTTTCATCTCCTCGACCAAGATATATAAAATCTAGCTCGATTCCTCCCTCCATCACCGATTCATATTCAATTACCTTTTTTATATCTAATAAATGAAAATTACTAACCTAGAAGAATTAAAAACCTAATATATAAAATTATTCAATATTCCCGCAAGGAATATAACCGGATACAAATGTATTCCGCCTTTGAATTTGTTTTAAGCAATATGTAATTTTGATTTTCGTCAATATGGATACGGGCACATGTATGAGTTTTTATTTTTATTTTACAAAGAAACATGTGAGTTCAGATATTGATATCAGGATATGGATACAAATATTGATTACATATTTTTAGGATACGATACCCATATTGATTACAATTTTTATGGATACGACATCGATTTTATTTCTTTTTAGCTGGCCTAGTCGAACAGACCGAGATTCAAAAACCTATGTCAAAAGCCCATTCAGCTCATGGTCCATTTTGCTCTTTATCCATTGAATTTTCTAATGGTATTTAATATATACAAATGATTTTATTAATGTCATTTATAGTTTATATAACTAATATAAGTAATTTACATGTTACTTGACATATAAACTACTAAATTTTATTTAAAACTAATGTCAAATATGAAAATTTTGAAATGTATTATTTAATACATGCATTATTCAACTTATATTTATATATTTTTTATTATTTGCGGGATAAACCGGACCAACTCATTCTCAAATCTCCTATCCCAAGTCCGACCCATGAGCGAGCTGAATGGACTGGGCAGACGGGTCCCAGGGCCAGGTCTAATCCCGACCCATTGAAATCCTATTAAATAATCATAAGTTGGGATGCGGATGTAATCGCCGGATTTGTATTTTATGAGAGAAACACCAAAATGTACGAAAATATGTGAAATGCGAAATAGTTTTTATACAAAGAAAATATGCAAAATGGACATGATTTGTTAATATATATTAGGGTAAATTACAGAAAAAGGGACTGATCTTTACATTGAATCTCAAATGAGGGATTGATTTTTAGTTTGTAACAAATAAGGGACCAACGTTTAACTTATGGTTCTAGGCCCCAACGCCGTGAACGGGTGTCTCATTCCATCTTTTAACTTGACGAAATTACCCCGACTAGGGGGTTTACCTCTTCAATTTCCCCCAATTCAACCTCAAACAAGCAACCAAACCACGATGGCTGCTCCGCCTCCAACTACCCTCGACGACGGCTCCAGGGGAACTCGGCGGGGCTATCCGCATCATCACCAGCGGGGCTATCTGCATCTTCAGGTGCTCCGGCGGGCACATCCTCGCCGTCGGAGGCAGGTGAACTCGCATCGCTGGGCCCGCCAGTTGGTGCGTCGCTGCTTGGTTCCTCCGCATTGGGAGAGGCCGCAGGTGAAGACTCGTCGCTGCCCAGGGCGAGTGCAGGTGCATCCGAGGCTTCCGGTGCCGGTGCCTTGTGGGGAGCAGCTGGGACTGGGGCGCTCGTATTCGGTGCAGCAACGGCAGCAGGGGAGGACTTAGGCGAGTCGGAGGCAAATGGAGCCGGGGCGGGGGCTCTAGCGGCAGCGGCGAAGGATCCGCTGACTGCGAGGAGGACCAGGGCTATGCTACGATCTTGCCGGCCATTGTTGAATGCTGCCGTGCTGCTTGACAGAGTGGTGGATGGCACGACACCTCGGGTTATTGGAAGTAGAGGTGAGGACGCTGATGGAAAAGGTAGGAGGATGGAGCTTATATAGGGTTTGGAGCGATGGGAGGCGTGGGGTTGAGAACGAAGATCTCGTTTCAGCCGTCGTCGAGGGTAGTTGGAGGCGGAGCAGCCGTGGTTTGGTTGCTTGTTTGAGGTTGAATTGGGGGAAATTGAAGAGGTAAATCCCCTAGTCGGGGTAATTTCGTCAAGTTAAAAGATGGAATGAGACCCCCGTTCACGGCGTTGGGGCCTAGAGCCATAAGTTAAACGTTGGTCTCTTATTTGTTACAAACTAAAAATCAATCCCTAACTTGAGATTCAGTGTAAAGATCAGTCCCTTTTCTGTAATTTACCCTATACATTACTTGCATGGATAGTTATGTAAAAAGGACAAATACTGCCATTTTTTTTGAAAGAAAAAAGGGCCTTCATCGTATAGATGAGTGCCCAAAAACTTCACCATTAATCACCAAAAAATGTACACACCTGTAAACAGGTCAAACAAATAAAAGAAATTACAAGTTCCAACACTCTGCTAGCGCTCGAGCATGCGTAACAATGTTCTCTCCGTAACACCGCTCCTGACGAAAAATCACACCATTCCTGGCAAGCCAGATCGCCCAAATCATCGACAAGACTCGTGTTCTCTCCATCTCCGTGCCATTCCATTCCGCTCCGATGGATTTCCAGAAATCAAATACACCATCTACATAAATCATATGATTCCCAAAACACTCCCATGCCTTCTTTGAGTTCTCACACCTGAAGAAAAGGTGGTCAGCATCTTCCATCTCACCCAAACACCGCATGCATGCAGGATCGGCTGACTGAACAAAATGCACAAGTCTGTCCCCGGTTAAGAGCCTTCCCCTTTTAAACAGCCACAAGAAAACCTTCACTCGCAATGGAACCCTCCATTTCCAGATCCTTCTACAATCTGCCACGCATCCGCCCGGGTCAAAAACCACTGACCCCTTCAGAGCCTTGTATGCCTTGCCAACTGAGAATACCCCATCACACCAGGTCCAGCAGTCTGGTAAATTTACATACTGCCATTTTAACAGGGTACAATTTGGTAAATTTACATATTTTTTTAAATAATTAACGGAGACGGAGAGGATTGAAGTCAGTTCCTCTAAAGTGGAGTCACTGCTTATATTATCGGATCATTAAAGGATTTGGAAATTGACAAAATTGCTGGATATGTAGAAGGATAAATAAAAATCTATTGAGAATAAATATTGGCGGGACCCATCTTGTTCACCTTATTTTTTTTAAAAAAAAATACTAAATTGGACTTTGTATTCGAAATGTGATATATCTCGTTTTATAGATTGGAAATATATCTCCTTTAGTTCTGGCTTATTTTCAGCTCTACCCAACATTTCTACGCCGGTTAATTGTATGTAATATTTTGTTATAATATTTTCAATCGCCTCCGAATAAAAAAGTAAATATCAAAAATAAATTATCATTATAAACATGATATATGTAAAAAATAAACAATGCAACGTAAAATCAAATGTACCAATCTAATCTTCATAACTATATAAATAACTACTTTTCAAGAGTTAGATATCTAACTAACCTTTTTTGACTGGAGCAACCAACCATGTCAGGGAAGGATTATGCTGTAACGGGTATTACAACAGATGTACAGTAATATTCAATTTTTTTTTTCGATTTGGATTTTGAAATCCAACTTTATGGATTATATTATATAAATGTTCCATATATGCTTCAAATTTCGCTAAAATCCGAGGTCATTTACGATTTTATCTTAATGGTCAAAAATTCAATTCTTTTTTAAATAAAATTGAAGTAGCTTAAATGTCGACTAGATCTTTAATTATTAAGATAAAATAACAAATGACCTCAAATTTGAATGAAATTTGAAGAATATGTGAAACATTATATGATCCATAAAATTGGATTTTCAAAATCCAAATCTAAAAAAAAGAGTAAATTACACAAAAGTCCATGAACTATGCAATCAATTTCAATGTTGTACCTAAACTTCTAAAGGTAACAATGTAATACCTTATCTATTAAATTTTTACCAACGTGGTCTTCCGTTAATGCAAGTGGAAGACCTCGATTATCTTTTAGTTTTGATAGACCAAAATGCGCTCTCCTCAACCTCCCATCACCGGCCACCTCAACCTCTCCCGCACCGGCCCCTTCCTCTCCTCCGCGTTCCAGTTCCACCACCTCTCCTATCTCAACCCCTACAATAACTCCTTCTCCGGCCCCCTTCCCCTTGCCGTGCTTTCCATACCCCGCCTCTACCACTACAACCTCGACGACATCTTCTTCTCTGGCCCCATCCTATTTCCCCCGCCTCCCTCCGCAAGCTTTGTTGCCTGCACCCACGCAAACTCCGCAGTTTGTGCTGATCGTTCTACTCCTCACTCCATTCTATGTAGCGATGTTGATGTTCTTCATAATTGGTATTCAGATTGTCCAACCTAAGATTGTTGCATGAGTTCTTAATGATTCAGTATAATATGGAGAGGATCGAGCTTAATCACCTGAAATTGAGTGAAAAGTGTTAAAACGGAACTTGGTTAGTGCTTGCATGCCTTACTTTCACTGGTTTCATTAAACCAGGAAATTTCATTTGATGTGATTAGAGGTTTCGTTGTGTAAAATAGTATATGAGACTCATTACATCTCCAAATTAGGTGCTTACAATGTGCACAAATGGGTTGCAAATATGCAATGTTATTTGAGTGTGAAATCTATTGATATTAGTGAACATTTGTGGACTAAATATGATATGATTCCCACCGGATTCCTCATGAATCGAGAAGGAGAGCTGCCACATACAAGTCCCGTTCATCAGGGAAGCCGACAGATTGAGATCCTCTGCTTCGATCTCTACTCACGCCGGAGGAGATTCACCAGCGGGCGGGCCGAGGTCACACCTGCGTCCCGCTCCATTGCAGCAAGCATCTCCACCATCATGCCTTTTTATGTGGGTGAGCCAATATCTGCTTCTTCACCCTGAGTCTTGATCGCTTGGAGCCCCCTCTTGACGAAGACTTATCTCATCGAAGGGTACGGATAGCCTCATGAGAAACGATTTGTCAACGAGGTGGAGAAAACAAAGCTTGCAGAGGGAGGTGAGGGAAGTGGGACGGGGCCAGAGAAGAAATTGTGGAGGTTGAGGTGGCGGAGGCGAGGGATGGAAAACATGGTGAGGGGGAGGGGGGCGAAGAAGGAGTTGTTGTAGGGGTCGAGATAGGCGAGGAGGTGGAGCGGGGATGCCGAGGAGGGAAGTGACCGGTGCAGGAGAGGTTGAGGAGAGGGCTGGTGAGTGAGGACATTTTGGTCTATCGAAACCAAAAGATAGTCGAGGTCTCCCACTCGCATTAACGAAAGATCACGTTGGCACAAATTTAATAGATAAGGTATCACATTGTTACTTTCAGAAGTTTAGGTACAAAATTGAAATTGAGTGTATAGTCGAGGAACTTTTGTATAATTTACTAAAAATACAACGATTACATCACAGCTGTTAATACCATTTCAGAGAGATCCTTTCCCAACCTATGTCAGCAAGTATAAGTGGGAAACTTTTTGTATTAGTTCTCACGTGATAGGATAATTACTCTTCTAGCAAGAATCTGCACTGATGGGACTGCTCCACAAGTCGAGGAATAATTTTTCAATTAAAAAATTCATGTAAATTACTAATTTCTGAGATCCGTTTCGATAAGTAAGTTAGTAAAATATACAAAATTGCTATTAAGTCGATTTTTTTTAATTTTAAACAACTAAAATTAGCAGATAAAATTAGTCTACGGCAAAAGGTGCGGAGAAGGACCACAGCACAGTGCTTGATGTGGAGAGGAGGGCATCGCTGTCGTGCATCGATTCGCAGGCACATCAGAGAGATCGATGCCGTGGGACAAACCTCGGCAGGAAAAGATCTCCACCGTCCATGGGTGGGCATCGCGGCCGTGCCCACCGTTGCTTTTCTCTCTGCCACTTCTTTTATAATAATTTCATCTCGTATCACATCACACCCACACACAAGATAGTGCTCACTTAACCATGTTCTCAACGATGCTCCGAGAGATCGCCACATGGAATTCCAATTATTATTTTTTTTGCTAAGCGGAATTCCAATTATTGAAGATATTGCTAAAACCAATTCCCTCCGTGTAGTTGCTGTCCACGACCTATTGCTGCAAATTATAGACTGAGATACGTGTAGAATAATAACTCAAGGTCCGATATTTTTGGGTTATAACTTATAACCCAGTCAAATAATTGAATACATACGGGTAGGGGGTGTTGGCGGGGAGTGAAAATCCGCTTCATTTGAAGTTGATCTGATCCGTTCCATGATACTAGATCATCAGGCTAACTCGTTCCAATGAAAGTGGTCATCTATTAAATTGAATACTTATTGGATATCAGATTTACCCATAGGTATCCGTGACACAAAAACTCAAATACTCCAAAATTTACGATTATATTTTAAAATATAATGTTCGGAGTCAAAATATGCGTGAAATGAATATGTCAGATGGCACATGGATATATCAATTTGACACTTACATATCGATATAGAACGAGACAATTTCATATCGATATTCGAGGTACCGCTTTGGTACGAACTTCGATTTCGACATCTCCAAAGATCAAAAATAAAATCTCTTAATTATGAATTCTACTAGTATTCGATTTACATCCATATCTATGTTTTAAAGATACGATATTTTTCATAGATTTCATATCTGTCAATATATGTATCTGCATCCCTATTCGTATTAAAAGACGGATAATAATATGGTAACCATCTATATCCACATCCGTATTCATCCATTTGAATTCCTAATAAATACCACTTGCGTAGACCCATAAGCATCGTTCAGGTTGGAGGAGTTACGAGATAGGTTGACCGGTAATTATCTGTGGATTATTGGATCGAAGCCTCGTATTTCACAAGTTAAATAGGATTGAATACCCGATCCGATACCAATTGATTTAGGGTAGATCCATACGGATCGGGTCAGATAACCGTGAAATTCGTAAACCATGCACAACCCTACATACATGTTACATGAGGTCAATCATTAAGCATACATGTTACATGAGGTGGATCATCAGGCTTTTGGGTCAGACTTTCTATTACGATCACTAGAACTTTCCGATCACGATCGGACGGTCCGGATCTTATTGTAGATGTGATGTTGCCTACACCTAAGAAGGCTATGGACTGTGCCAAGCACAAAAGCACTAAACACGTACAGAAAAACAGCCTTCTCCTCGAGAGCACATATACCATGCAGTACTGCAGAGACCTGCTCTAAAGAGGAGCATGGCTAGAGGAGCACAACTTGAAACGGTTCAAGATGGAGCAATTCACACGATAATGACTCAGAAAAATTCGGATTTATCGCGATTAGATCAATGTAATCAACCCAATATCCACTTATCAGAAACGTAAGATGGCTCAAGAGATATGTTTTTTTTAAAAAACAACAACTTGTGAGCCATTCCCTATTTCCCATTCCTCGTCCTATGTACAATTTTCCCATCCCTATCCTCTACTTTGCTCAAATTGCTGAAAAAAACCCGAAACGAATAAAAATTCAAACTTCTGAGACTGAACCAGAGCTCCGGCGTGTGCCCCTCCTGAGATCCACAACGAGCACGCTGACGTTGTCCTCCGTCCGCCGCGCAAGCGCGAGCTTCGTGAGCAGTATCGCCGCATCGATACAGGCACGATCCGACCCGCCACGCTTGTCCGTTCCACTTTCCACCACTGTCGTGCGTAGCTCGCCGATGTCTCCTACACTCAGGCATGTCGCAGCTACCTCACACGCAGTCTCGTTTGATATGACGTCCCATAGGCCGTCGCTAGCAATTATCAGGCACTCGTCGTCCTCTGTCCTCTTCGTTACCGTCACCTCCGGCTCCGCCGTCACGTACGGCTTCAGGTGATCGTCTCCTATCGCCCTTGACATAGCGAGCACGCCTAGCACCCTTGCGCCGTCCCAGTAGATCACCTTGCCCCCGGCCGCCTGGATCCTCTGCATCTCGTCCGGCCGGTCCGGCTGAAATAACCCCATACAAAATTGAGTCAAATCCATAGTCATGTGTTTATTGGTCGATCATAATCACAAAAAATTTTAACTACATGATTTTTTTATCTTAATAAGATAACCGACGATAAAACAACAGCCAGACTACCTTGTGATCATCGGAGAGGGGGACGGGAACGCCACGGCGGCAAAGAACCGCACGAGAATCCCCGCAGTTCCCGACAATCACGCTATCGGGAGTCACTACGGCGACGACGGCCGTGGAGCCAACATGGTCACACTTTGCTAATTGCCGCACACAGCGGCAATTCACCTTCGGGTCGAATTCGCACACCTCGGCATCCATCCGGAGGAAGCTCCTCGTCATCACGCGCTTCCACTCGGACATCTCCTCGCAACCGTTCGTCGTGATCTCATCCGCCACGAGATCGTGCATCCTCTCCTTGCAAGATTCCGCAGCCTAAAGAAAGCAAAATTAATTCGGCAGTTGATCAAGAGCGGATGGATGCAAACTGGACGGTGGAGCTCGATTATATACATGAGAGCAGCCGTGGCCGTCGAAGACTGCGAAGAAATGAAGGTCGAGATCGCGATGGAAGACGGGATGTATCGACACGGCGTCCTCCATCTCCCGTCTCCGGCCGCAGACAGAGGTCATGCCGTAACCGGGAGCCGCTACTGCTGCAGAGCAGGTAATCGGATCCTCGACACCCGGAGCTCCGTCGACGTCGGAGGTGGAGGCGTTAAGGTCCAGTTTTACTCTCTGGCGCTTCCCCTCGAGTGGTGGGGAGGAGACGATCTTAAACTGTCGGATCTCCATCCGACGCCTCCGGGCGATCTGGGAGGCGGTCTCGCAGGAGTCCACGGTGGCGTCGCTTCCAGTCACTACGTCACACATGATATCCGCCATGGGCGGGGGGAGGTTGTGTGTGTGGAGGGTTTGGTTAGGCCGGTATTGTCACCGCGGTGGGCGTTGGGGATGTGACGGAGGCGGACCTCCCCGCTTTTAAAGGAGAAAGGAAGGAGTCCGGGCAGCTGCCCGTGCGGGGGAGGGCAGAGACACGGTGGGGTATCGTTGGTGGGGGCACGTGCGTATCCAAACGTAGATCTCACGGCCCGCCTTTGCGTACGAGGCCTCTCCCGCAACACGTGGGAGGAGAGGAGTCTCACACGTCTACGAGGCCTCTCCTTGCGAGCGTGTGGTGGCAGCTCCGGTTTCCGCTTTGGAGATGCCATTGGCTATGTCCGCTTGCCGTAGTTTTTGCGTCTGGTTTCCAGATATTCCTATGATTAAGTATTTGTCTGCGGCAAGCGTAAAGATTTTACCGTAGGATTAAGTTATGCTAGAATAAGTGAGTGCGTATTTTTTTGTCACTCTGCTTGTGAGTAATACCAGTAGGGAGCCCTTGCTTTTGCGTACAGCATGTCTTCATAGTAATAATTTTCTAGTATTATTTAATTGAGTTTTTTTGATACCGTGTGTCTTCGTAGTATTAGTTTTCTAGTATTATTTCATCCAAATTGTTGAATAAAAAGAACCCAAAACATCAAGCCTGTGAAAATATTTTGTTAAAAAATTGAAATGGTGGTCATCAAGATGTTATTCAAAAAATCTTTAAACACAATAACCAAATTTTATTAAAGAGGACAAAACAAAAAATAAATATAAAAAGATGAATCTCTACAGACCTATGAACTCATTACTGGTAAAGTTTTATTATGGATATGATGCCTCAAAAGAAAAATAATGGACTACTGTGAAATGCAAAAGAGAAATGTGCGCAAAAGGCAAACATGAAGAGAAGGCAGGGAATCTGAGTAATTGCATATTTGTGGAGAAAGCAAGAATGAGAAACACATAAGAGGCGCCTTCGATATGGAGTCTAGATCCATTGATGAAGGCATGGAAAGGAAGGGAGCAACCAGAGAGTAGGCGCCTTCGACGGTTACTACGATGGAAGGGAATCACTTGGGAAGTACTCATGAGGAGTACTCTTCTTTGCTCGAATCACCGGCGAGCGATGAGCTCGAGCAGCATGTGGAGGCATCTACAACATTAGTCGAAATGCCAATGGATCTCACCAGAGAGGAGGCGGTCGTCGCTCAATCATGGTTGCTCAATCATGGTTGCTTGTATCAGAACTGGACATTTAGCCCGTTCATGGTCATGTGGTTGATTGATTTAGAATAGGAATCGCAACCGCGGCTATTACATCATTTTTCTATAATATTTTTATTGTGTGTGCTCGTAATCCTTAAGACCACACATCACATGTAATGAGAGACACTTAGAATACAGAGCTATTAGTCCAAATCAAATAATTCTTCCCCGTTAATAGTATATTGTTTAGGTGATGTTTTTTCGATCATCATGCATTTAGTGTATATTTAAAAATTCAGTTTTGCATAATGCATGGAGAGTACTGGGAGTCAATGTAAGTATACCTTCTACTGAGCATGCATCATTGTTTCACATTTGCATTCTGATTTACGATTCCCCTCTTGTTTTACAACGTAAGATCTAAAAGGAAATTGGGACTGAACGATAGATGTGCTTATGTGTTCAGATTAAATTTCAAGTGACAACCTAACTCTAAAATTGGGACAGAATTGAGTAGGTCGATTAAAAAATTGGAATAAAAAGAACCTTGTTCACGTGTGCACAAAGCCTCATTGTCTGAATTTACTTGTAAGTGAGAGAGAGAGAGAGAGGACAATAGGATAGAGTCATGCTAGGATTTTCGTACAGACTACTGGTTTTATAAAAATGATTAGCCACTTTTCAGCGAGGATCTGCGGATAGCCAGTAAACGATCCATTTTTCCATATTGATTAGAAAATCTAGCTAAACTGAATCTGAATCTGGTTCCGTGCTGCATGAAGGTGGGCTAAGCTGTGTGTTACTCGCCACCAACTCAGAAGTATGGGGAGTCAGATCGCCAAAGAAACGTGGTAGTTCGGCCAAAGTCGCGTCCAACTCATCATCTATGTCCCATGATCGTTCCGAAGGGGATGGAACTGACAGATCCAAATGGATCTCTATGTCATCATAGGAATAGGTAGATGCATTTCTCACAAGATCAGACAACATCTTGCAAACTGCATCATGGGAATTGGATTGACATTGAACAATTAAGTGTAAATGCAATTACATTTTATTTTGAATGTGTGAATATGATTCATAATTTATTAATGATTTTATTGAAATTATCACAAAATAATTTGAAATTATTTTGGTGAATAATTATGCAATAAAAGTTACTGCCTATGTGGAATTATTATTGGAGAATAATATCTCAACAAAATTAGAATGATGAAGCCATCTTACTGTACAAGGGTGGATGGCCAAGTTGAGCTCTCTCAACTTGGTGGTCATCCACCCCATATATGGAATGAGGCTCCATTCATTCCATTATTGGTTGTGTGATTTAAATTGAAATGTACTGATTGATTTCAATATATTTAATTTAATTAAAAGCTAAAAAATTTTGTTGGTAATTAAAACTTAACAAGATCATAGCCATTGATTGAAAGCAAATATTAATCTCAACCTTTGAAATTGTGAGCACATAGATTATGATCCATGACATCCAAAATAGTATAAATAGAAGGATAGCCCTAGACTTTTATTTATACACAATGTGAAACACGACAAGCTCCCTCTCTCTCTCTCATTTCTCATGTTCTTCCTCTCTCTTTCTCAACAATATGGTCATCCACTTGTTGACCTTTATATCCTCGTATCTATCGCATCACCGTTATGTTGCCGGATCGACTACTCGTAGATCTTCGTCTCCTTCGATGTGCATCGCTCGTGAAGAAGACGTCGGATCTTGTGAGTTGATATCAAGAGATTCATCACTTGGATCATCAACATGGATTGCGAGGAGCATGCATTTCATCAACACGCTCGCAAGCATATCTTCCGTCGAATCGAACTTGAGACATGAGGTCTCTTCCTTTAGAGACTCGACTGCTAATGCATTTCAAGAGGTAACCTTAATACTTATTTTTGGTTTAGATGAAATATCTGAGAAGTGTTCTTGGATCATGTGATTTTACTGATTTTTAATTTTTTGAATTCTGCAACCTAAGTAACTAGTATGACTAGTCGTTCCCGATCTCATATGATCTGATCTTGACGGTTTTGTGATGTGCTTTAGGATTTTTCCATATCCTTCACACGCCCCAAGATCTTATAGCAATAGTAGAGAGGAGGAATGGAGGACTACACACATGCGTACATGCTCTACTCCGGCTATGGCTTGGGAGAGTCAATTCGGATATCAGATCTTGATAATTTTGCTACAAGTTTATTTTTGTGAGTTGAATAAATTAATCATATTATTTATTATTCGAAAACTATGAGAATTCGACTCGACCCAATAGAAAGACGAAAAGCCACGCTCTAGGTCTACTTATACATATCCCCGAACACTCATTTTCACTTGCGGGAAAATTCTTTCTCTCTCTCGCTCTCTGTTCTTCCACCACGACTACAACATGTTTCTTCCTCTTTCGGTTACGATTATCTGAGGTGCTTTCGAGGATGATCTTTTCAGTGTGTGCGAACAACTAATGTGTGACGTCGTATCCTAAGAGTGGATTACTAATACCCTATGTACCATTATTGTCAGGATGATATCCTCTCTAAGGACAATCCATTACATGAACGCCTCCGTGATATCTAACCTAATCTTATTATTGCTTTGTTTGTTGTAATTTGTTTATTGCTTTACCTATCATGGTTCTCACCCTAATATGTGGTTCTGTTTAATAAATCGGTTCATGTCTGCATATCGTAATTATAATATGAATTGAAAACACATGATTATACTCATGTTAATCTATGATGCATTATTAGTGATTCATTTTCATCTGAAAATTATTGTTTACCATGCCATGTTGATCATATTAACAACAATCTTAGATAGGATATCCAAAACTGAGTTTATAAATATGTGGGACACTATGCTTAAATCGAGGGTGGATATGATCAGGTGCCTCGAAAATTCGATGGTAAGAATTTCAAGCGTTGGCAACAACGCATGAAAATATGGTTAATTGCCATAAGATTAATTTTGATGCTTAAAACTGAATGTCCTATGATGGAAAAGAAAAACCCCTCATCTGATAGACAAACGGGGAAATATTTATGGAAGAAATGTGATCTTATATGTCATGGTTGCATCTTGTTGGCTCTATGCAACACGTTGTTTAGGTATATTGTTCATCCATGTAGACTGCAAAGGGGATATGAGAATAACATGATTGGAAGTATAACAATGAGGATATCGGTATAGAGAAATACTACGTCGCTAAGTTCTTAAAGTTTTCTATGGCTAAACGAAAGTCGGTTTCTAAACAGGCACGCGAGTTTTTACTCATGCTCCATAGTTTAGAAGATGCCGAGGTGAAACTTCCAAAGAAGTTTCATGTGCATCATAGAAATATTATCCAAGTCTTGTGAAGACTTTGGTGTGACCTTCAACACAGAAAGGGGAAGATTTCTATGGATGATTTAATGATGGCAATTGCCTTAGAGGAGGAACACATGAAACAAAAGCATGTGATTCATGTTGATATTTAGGTTAAGATAAATTTCATGACCTTGAATGCAAATATAAAAAAGGAAAGAGTAATAATAACAACAACAAAATGAAATCAAAATAAATGATCCAGAAAAAGGCAAAGAATAAATTATGATAGCACTCTAATCAAGTTGGTCATTGGAGGAAGGATAGTCCGTCCTTGAATGCTCAACAAAAGACTACAGATGGGAGTCATCAAGTGAATATAATCATTGTAGAACTTGGGACTAGCAAGGAGTATGTCTCTGTGAAAACTAAACTATATCATATCTATGATCCAAATGAGGGGTCCATGGATACAGGAGTCAATGTTCAGATCTGTTCTGACGGAATTTTGTTTTCTTCATAACAGACCTACAATGGTGGGATTATGAAGATGGAGAACGATTCTGCAGTTAGGCTACTAAGGTCATGAAAATTAACTTGAGGTTCTCCTCTAGATGTGTCTGGACTTTGCCCAGGTTGCTTCATGTCACTGATGTAAAGAAGAATGTCTTATTTAGCTCTGTCTTAGTTAGAAATGGTTTCGAGTTGAACTTTAAATGTAATAAAGTTGTCATTTTGAGATATAACATTTTTTTATAAAAAATTCTATTTAACATATTTTGATTTGTTGCTTAGAATTAGATGTGATTATTAAATATTGATTCAGTGAATGTTTAAGTTCTGAATGTTCTAATTATGTGTCTCATTTTGTTAATAATCTAAAATCATGTGTTTTTGGTGTGGTACATTTAGACACGTGAACTTAAATTCAATAAAAGAACGATGAATTTAGAGTTCATCCCTAAACACAATGTTGATAAAGCTAAAAAAATGTGAAATTTATGTGCAAGCTAAGACACCTAGTAAGTCTTTTCAATCTGTCTCTAGATATAGGGAGATCTTGGATCTAGTGCGTACGGATATCTGTGAGTTTAATTGTCTGTTGACTACAGATAATAATAAATACTTTATCACATTTATAGTTGATATTAGCAGATACTGCTATGTGTATCTAATGAAAATCAAGGATGACGCCTTAAAGAAATTTCTTATATCTAAGAATGAGGTTGAGACACTGATTAGCCGTCGATTGGCAATGATAATTATCACTCATTGTAATATGGCCAATTAACATTATCAGAATCGAGTCATTCTGTGAAGAGGACTAAATGTAATTTATCCTCGACAAGTCTGGGGTCGAACACAAGGATAAAAGCAATTAGCTAACTTAGAGTTTAAATATTAGATTAAGTAATTAATAGTGATCTAGGTCAAGGGGATACCATTAAGGTACAATGCATGATTTTTTACAACAATTTTACAAAAATATATTAAAATGACACTAATAAGATGCAGACAGTAGAAAATACACAAATACACACAAGAAAGCTCCAAATTGCTGGATTGAATAACTTAATTAATGAGAAATCAGTGAAATGAATGAAACAAGCATCAAATTCAAAAATGATCAATGCATTCAATCCGTGAATTGTTAAACACCTGAATGATCAATATTAAAGATAAATTCTTAAATATAAATCTAATCATGAAATCAATTAAGCAATGATTTATTTAAAGATCCTAATTGAGTTTAAAATGAAGTAGAGCAAATTAAGTGAGACGATCAATTTTATACTTCATAACAAGGCTGACAAGATGATTTTTATTGTGTATAAAAAGTAGATCATCAAGTAATAGCACCATAGTATAGAGTATTAAATTACCTTCAAAATGACATCAGTTTCATTAAATTTGGAGATATGATTCAAAATTTATTCAAGGTATAATGCTTGGACACAAATGGAAAGAAACAATAATTAAAATTCCAATTTCATTACATAAAAGTCCATAATAAGCACTTAAATGCAAATATGAAAACTATCTTGGATATTTGTACAAAATTCATGAAAAGTGGGACTTATCTGTAAATCCGTAAAGTAGCCAAGGCTGGGTTGCAATTTTTCCAAACCAGAAGCTCAAGAGAGCCTAGGCTCAGTTGACGACATGAGGATCAGGACGTGTGGTGCTTGGTGGAGATTAAGGTCACCAAATGTTGACATTCGAATCGTTGCTTCGTTGAGGTGATGTGGATTCAATTGAGTTGTCAGATTATTCTCAATTGGGATAAATATAACGCCAGTTGCTTCTCCTCTTTGATAGTATTCCACCACATGCGGTGGAGGAAGAGTGGTGCTCCAGCGAGAGCTGTTCTGCTCCTCTGCAGATCTGAGTCGCGACTGAAGATCTAAATACCTTCGTCAAGTCCCGGTGAAGATGTTTTTGACTCAATGAGGGTCCTGAGATGGCTAGAATATCCAGTACGAGAAGGATCGCCGGAGAGAGAAATGGAAGGTCGAAGACACTGAGATTTTTCGTTCAGTGACAACCTGCAAGAGTTAGGGTATAGCCGAAGAAACGCTGAATGTATGGAGGTGAAAATTTAGTGAAGCAGATGGCAAAGACTAGATGTGAATAGTAAAGCCCTAGTGGGTTTAACCTTCTTTTGTGATAAGGTTAAAACAAAATCTAAATGTAGGAGGTGAACAAGGGGTGGATCAGTTGAACTGATTATTCTGCAAATATCAGTGGCAAATGGCAAAGGTCGGGAGTCAATTGATCTCGCAAAAAAATGATTGAATCGATTCTAAATAAGTCAAGAAACAGAGGCAAATGAAACAAGGATGTACACGGAAAGATGAAGATGATGAATCAATGGTAAAGGAATGCCTGGGATCGAAGTTCTAGAATTCCCAATCGTCGCTCGACAGGGCTACTGGTCATGGAGCTCGAATGGGGCTATTCAGCGCGGTAGTACATCCTAGGATTGGTGGAGGATCCCGCCAAATGCTTGTTCTATCTTGGCTTCCAAAGACTCTCTCTAACTGTCATTCAAAGAAGAGGATGAGCTCGGAGAAGGATCTCACAATGGCATATCCCCAGAGCAGGCAGTTGGAGGTGGGGTTTTGATGAGGAGGACGAAGGTGGTTGCGCAACCAAATTGGTGGTTTAAACCACTGCTAATTAGCAACGGAATTAAGGTTAGGGCCAGTTAAGGAGCTAACATAAACAATGGAGGCTAGAGGAAGATGATGGAGGGGGAAGTTGGTTAGGGAGGTACATGTGATGGTTGGCGAAATAGGTTGAATTTGGGCAGTTGGTGGTTTTTACCACTTCAAGGATAATTGGACAGAGGTTGAAGATGAGCCTAGACCATCTGATCTTGCGATTAGACATCTCACATTTGGATGCATAGAATGACCAAGATGCACTTGATCATGAGATCATGCGGCTAGGAAAAAAGGGGTGTGATGCAATCGTAGCTGTCTTATTGCAAGGTTAGACGATTGATAAAAGAGGAGGATGGTAAAATAGGGGGTCACATGGCATGATCAGAAAGTACCAAGTGTCCTAATAAAAAATTAAAGAATTGATAGTTAAAAGATATATCTAAATAAAATAGTTAGAGGTTAAATAAAAAATGTGTTCAACGTGAAAGTCATATATATCGATGAGATCTACAACAATCATGTAGAGCTCAAAGAGAGAATACATCATATGTGCATAAAAGTAATGTTAAAGTATTAAAAAAATTTGATAGTAGGACCGGTAATTTTGGGGGTCCAAAGCGCCCCTCTTGGGATTCGAACTATGGTCCTTTAAGGTGGAGGCACACTATACTACCACCAAACCTCTCCTTAGGTTCTTCAAGTATTAAAATTACTTGTTTATTTTCTTTTGTTATTTTCTTGTTCTTTTAATTTATGAATAATGTTAAGTATAGTATATACAATATTAATTTACTTTTTATTAGATTTTTAATAAATAAGAAACATATAAAATATAAGCACAACAATATATTTATTTATACACATATAATTAAGGTAGATTATTTACACAGGATTACTTGTTAAATTAAGTTAATAGTTGATTAATGTTATTGAAACAATTAATCTAGAGAGATAATAAATAAAAATAGTGATTATAAATCAAGGATTTATCAGACACAAATAGGAAAAGTTCCTAAAGGTCTTAGGTCAGATAGATGAGGTAAATACACTTCTAACTTGTTTAATGAACAATGTAAATTGTTTGGCAGAATTCATGAAGTTATTGCACCATATTCACCACAATCAAATGGGATAGCATAACGGTAAAATAGGACATTAACTAACATGATCAATGCTCTCATATAGAATTCTGAGCTTCGAAACTATATGTGTAGAGAGGTCTTCAATACGACTTGCCATATTTTGCACAGGTGATGAACCTCAATTTCATCATGTTGAATTCCATATATTAATCCCCTAGCTAAAAACTTTTCAATAAAAACCAGAGTAAATATTGTATATATCTTGATTATAAAATAAATTTAAAATACAAAAAGTTATAAAACAAAAATTTTAGTGTTTTTATATCTTTAAAAATATTCCTAAAAAATAGTTTTCACTTTATTTGACTTATTTTGTGTTTTCGGTCAACATGAAACTTGTAGATCTCATCAACATCTACAATTTTCGTGTTTTGAGTTTTTTCTAATTCATCCATTTTCTATTCCATTTTTATTTTTTTATTTTTATCATTTGATTCCCATTGAGCCACGAGCCGAGCCTCCTTCTGGTTGAGCCACATGGCCCACCTCCCGTTGCGCCACGTGCCTCCCCTTCCGCGCCCTCTGATCACCTTCTGGTGCATTCATCTCAACCGCCCATTTCCTTTCCTTCTCTGCCCTTCGTTGCCTCCAGATCTCATCTGGAGCATCCTTCCCCCTCACTCCTCAACTATTGGATCACTAGATCCAACGACCCATCTGCTTTGCTTCTGGACCGTTGATGCAACCAGATCAAGCGATCAGGGCCACTCCATCGTGCCCTAATCCCAACTATTGAATCGCAAGATCCTACGGTCCATCCACCATCTCCTACCTCCAGTCACCCTCTCTCTCCCACGTTCTCCACTTCGAGCCTGTCGCCCCTTCCTATTTTCCCAACCTTGATGGCCACCTCCCACACTCGTTGAGCACGCCAAGTCCTAGCCCTAACCTCTGACATCCTCGCAGGCCACCTGGCTAACCATGCCCTCCCCTCTCTCCCACTCCATATCTCAACCTCCAACCACGACGTCCACCACCTGCACTTTAGCATTCCCCCTTCAAATACGCCACTGTCACCCTCATTCCACGTCGTCTACCTTTACGCGAGAAGAGTCCCAGCGCGTCTCCTCCCCTCTGTGACAGAGAGGAAACCAATCGAGATCGCGAAGATGACCATCAACTCCTGTGTAGACCCTTGGCCATTGTAGGCCATGATCCAGCCTTAACTCATTGGTGAACTGCTCCAAAGGGTCACTGGAGTCTAGCGAAGACCAGAGCCCCCCTTGGAGCTCAACCCAGACCGCCCCGTTCGCCCTTGATCTTAAGGTAAGTCTCATCGGTTCTTCTTTCCTTTCCTTCATGTTTCTGCTATTTAATTAGGCACTTACACGTTCTTTCTCCCTCAATTAGCCACCTCACTAGCTCCGCCTCACCTCCTCCATCTTCGTGCTACACTCCTACCACCTTTTCGATCCTCCGGAACCTTCAGCCACTTCGTCCCTTTTCTTTGCCTTCACGACGGAGAATCTACCGAGCCTCCACCTTCCACTCAATTAAGGCTCCCATTTCTACATCACTGCACTCGTGCACAACATCTGCACGCTTCAGCTATCTTTACCTTTTTTTGTAGGTGCTCCCATCCAATGGTCGTACTTTGGCCAGAGCAAAGTTCTCGAGCTCCGCCTCCAAAAAGGGTCCTACGACAGCACCCTCTAGGTTGCCCAGCATCTTCCACATGCTCCAGGTTTGTCGCTATCCACCCAGGTCCTTTCCTGGATCTTTAGCGAGCACGGGGGACGGTAGTGGAGCTATTGCAGGTCTTTTGGAGACCCAATGGCGTTGCCAACAAACGACGGAGGAGGGAGCTCCAGAAGCTACAGTTGTCATTGGATGGCATTCCCCTAGTGCCCATCCAACAACCCACAGGATTCCACGAGTCCGCCCCTAGACTCCACATTTAGCCTCCAGGTTCGGGGCGCCCGAGCCAAGCCAGAGCACCAGTTGTAGCCACGTGGCCCGAGCCTCCGCCCAAGCCCGAGTCTCTTTCTGAGCCTAGAACTTGTTGGACATGCGAGCCCACGACGAGCCATTATGCAATAAATGTTATTGCGAATATCATTCCCTGATCTGAAACGAATAATAAATAATTTGCATAATAGGTCCCTCTATACAATTAGGGTTATGTAGCATGGCCATCTTGATGATCATACAGCTGTTGATTCAATAATTGAATCATAGAGATTGGTGCTTGGATGAATATCTAAAGGGTTAGATTGAGGACTCATCAAGCACCATCAAATGATAGTTAAGAGATGATCTCCAGCTTGAGTAGGAGATGGCAATCCTTTCTTACATAGGTTGATATCTGACCGACCTCTTGATGCAGGTCCTCTGCATAGGAATAGAGATTCGGAGGTGTCAGATTAGTTAGGTCAATGGGTTGACTTAACGAGATCGAGATAACCTAAGTCCTATGTTGAATGCTGTCACAGCATAGGCACGCATCCTCTGACCAGAGACAGATGTATTGCTATATGTCTGAGTATGTAAATTTGGCAGACCGATAGGTTGATGGCCTAACCAAGGTCTATACACCGGCGAGCTGGTGTGCATATAAGGGCATATGAGTAATACGATCTCTCAAAGGGATCATACAGGTTCACTTATGAACCAGAAGACCTGAGCTCACTCATGAGGTATTGGGACCAATCAAATTCCATGCATGGTCGTCGTGCTTTAGAAGCATGACATGAATTTGAAGGTATGATATATGCTTTGGGAAAACATATGATCGATACTGACTCCCAATGACCAAGATTGAGAAACTTAGTGATTAAACTCTGAAGAAGACATTGTAAAATTGACTTAATCTTCATATTGATCATGGGTCTTCCAGTATATATGATGTACAGGTATTGGGAATACCTGAGGGTGATGTGATCATAAACGATTGTATAACCATGATGCTTCCATTTCGAGGGAGTGATGAAACAGGTCTGGATTTTAGTGACTCCTCTCAGTAAAGAAGCGATCTGATCTTGGTCCAAATGTTGGACATTGGTCTGAATGAGATTCAGATGCAATGAGAAGATTAGATTTGCGATCTTGATTTAATCAAGCATCTGTGGGAGGTTCGTACGATCTGGATTTGAGATGAGATCTCAACATCCAAGTCACTATACGTGGAACAATACAATCACCATGTCCTTATCTCCAAGTATCTGCGGAGAAAGCACATTATTCTTGAAGGGGTTCAAGAATAATTCATTTGATGAATTACATATCCAAGCAAGAAGGACTTTATGATTAAATGAGATTTAATTATCAAGCATAATATGAATGAGATTCATATTGTGAGAATAATTATCCAAGATAATTAAATAGGATTTAATTATCAAGGATTAGAGAATGTGGATAATACTATCCATGATATTTGTGTATTATAAATATGATTTATAATACACATATCAAAGAGAGAGAATTTTGTTAATAGCATTTGTTAATTATTAATGTGGATTGGATTCACATTAATTAATTGGAAATGTAATTTACAAATTAGTTTGGGTTGTGAATATGATTCACATATTTATCAATGGCATGATTGAAATATTCACAAATTAATTTGGAATCAATTTGATGAATAATTTTCTGATAATGATTATTACAAATTCATAAAGAAATAATAATATAAAATAAAAGGGACATAATAACCACCAAATAGGTGGTGTCACCAATGACATAGTCAAAGGTGACGCCCCCTCATTTTTAGGAGGTAATTTGTTATCTCCCCTTTGTTATATTGTTATCTCTTAATGGTTAATTTATTTTAAATTAAATTATGTTGATATTGTTGCAACATATATTTGATTTAAATATAAATTAATGTTGTTGTTTTCTAACCAACAACAATCTTGGCCATTGATTAATACATAGACCAACTTGGCCGTTGGATCTATGTGTCCCATGGATTGAGATCCATTGGATCCTAAACTAATATAAAATGAGGACTAACCTAGCCTTTCAAGGTACATGATTAAGAGTTGTACAAGGTTACTACTCTCTCTCTCATTCTCGCCTACTCTCTCTTCTCCAAGGTGGCCATCCATCTTGTATGTTGAGAAAGGGAGACTCTCGTCTTCGCCTTCGACGGAGGATCTCCTTCTTATCTGGGGCTGCTTGCTCTAAAGGAAGACGACGGATTTTGTTGGACGAAATCAGGGGATTCGATTGTTTGGATCTTCATCAAGGATTCGAATGTGGATAATACTATCCATGAATGTGGATAATACTATCTATGATATTGCGGGAGGATGGTGTGTCTCATCATCGCGCCCGCAAGTGCATTCTTCGTGGATCAGACTTATGACAGGAGGATCTCTTATTTGGGATCTCACGATTACAACCATGCTCCAAGAGGTATTCCTTATACTTTGTGGTTTGATGAAAGGATCCAAGAAATGTTCTCGTGATCATGTGGTTTCACCACTTGAATTAAAAATTTTAATTTCCGTCGCATCTAGCGACTAGTTTCCCCGATTGCATATGATGCAATCGATACGCTTCCGTGATGCGCTTAAGGATTCACAATATCCTTCAGCCCTCATATGCCAAGGTCATGTGAGGGCTGGGTAATTTGTAGAGATGCCCCACCCTCTTCTTCAAATTGCATTTAGGTCCTCCAAGCACGTGCAAAGTATGCGTGCGTGGGTTAATTTGCATTATAGTCCCTCCATATTTTAATAATTGCAATATAACCCCCGCTTATATGGAAAAATTACAAGGAAGGACTTGTAGTCTATTTAAATTAGATTTATGCCCTCTTGCAAACCTGTTTGTAATGATTTTTCTAGTTATTTTGAAGTTTTCTTTATGCTGATGCTCGTAGACTATTTTGCAAATATCTTGAGCATATGATCTTCGTTTAAGTTGATTTCAGTTTCATTTTGAAACTTATTTCATTATCTATCCATTGGCTTGATTTGTTCCATGATTTAATACTTAAAATTTGAATGATTAATTTGTGTTATGTAGTGTCATCTGCTTAATGATTTTAATACCATTGGTTAATTTATCAATATTTAAGATTATAGAAGAAAGCCTGTAGTTGCCCTATAATAAGTGAAAGAAAGGGCCCGTTAAGTTTTCTTCATAAAATGACTGTGAAAAGTATCACACATTCATTGCTCATTGATTTTATTTATGGAGGGCATGTGTGCATATTTTTACACTTGTATCATATTGCATTATAAAAACCAAATAAAAATTGTCTTCTATGTATGCATCATTTTTATGCATCTTTTGAATCATGTCTATTTGTGTTGTGACGAATTAGTTATTAATTAAATCACTTGAGCCGAGTATTAAGAGTCTGAATAATCACTTAAAAGGCTCGTGTCTCTGAGTTCGACCTTGGGCTTTCCCAAGTAAAAAAAATTGACGCTTACGTTTAATTGAAAAATTGATTACGTAGTTTTTGATCGATCTGATTTTGTCCGCCTGCAACGAAGTTCAAAGGTTAATTTGAAATTATTAGAAGGGAGATTTGCGGGTTCATCAAATGATGTCGTTGTCGGGGACACGGCTCATCTTTTGTTTTATTTAGATTTTTATTACTTGATTTAGTGATAGTTTATAACCTGTCAAGTCGTTCATTTCACTTGCATTGTTTTGATAATTCTCTGACATCCATCTAATGTTTGCTTATTGTGGTAGGGATACTTGGCGACCAAGGGCACTTGGTAGATAGGGAGGCAAGGAGTAGAATCTCCCGTTGTGAGGAGCCACAGAAGCACCATTGGAGAAATTTACAAGAAATAATGTTTCTCGCATTTTTCATGCATGCATGTAATAATCGTATTTACATCGGTCTTCACTTGAAGACTCACGATTGTAAATGAACGAAGGTCATTGTGGTTGTGTGAGGTCTGCCCCACTTGAGTGTCAATTTAGAATTAGGCACGTGGCTCTTTGAGCTATTTTATTTCATATCTTATGTGTTAGATCGTAGGTAGGACACACTAAATTGAGATGCACATAAACATCGCTTCACTAAGCCAAAAACAAATTCATTCTTTACCCGCTAATAAAAGCATGCTAGGTATGGTTTTCATCGACTTGCATACATTTATTTTTGGATTTCATTTTATTATTGTTTTTCATGATGAAAGCTAAAGGCACTGAGAGTTTTTTCTCTTTAGCATAGTTCACAATTTTATCGGCTTTTTCTAGACTTCTCTTCCTAGATTGATCACCTAAGATTTAAAAGGAAATTGGGAATGGTCGATATGTGTTCACATTAAGTCAGTGATAACCTTGAAGCTAAAGTTAGGACTGTTAGTGCAAATCTAAAATGGAGTAAAATCATTTTGGGAGAGCAACACCTTCTTTACGTAGGATATAATGATTTGATGTATTATTATTTATTAAGCTTCGCATAAATCATAATAAATTTGTACTAATCACCGATAAAAAATGAAAACATAAATGACCAACAGTTGTTGGTTTCATGTGTGAGTTGGTGAATCAATGGTGTTACTTGGTTGATTGAGCCTTATTTGTGGATTTTTCAAACCCTCCCATAGTTACTCCATTCATATCCAAAAATTCATTCATTCACTTGTAAATCTATCCTAACATTTTTATTCTCCTCAGGTCTCCCCAACTTCACCTATCTATCTCTTTACTTAGGCTATTCTTAGCCTAGGTATAGGTGGGACCTGAGTCTCCGCAAATTCCAGACTCATTTACCTTTCTCTCCAATACTTAGATTATTTTAACCTAAGTACATGGGGTTTCCTCCTCAATTCCAGTATCTCGTCATATATCTTAAACTTGAGCTATGGCTTAAAAACACTTAGTGTTATAAGGACATAGCATAAGTTAAGTATAGGAGGTATACCGTATATAATGTATACATACTTTAGCCATAGCTCTTATTTTAAAAAAATTGAAAATTTTAAAACTTTTTTGGGCTAGAATATATGTTTTCTTGAACTAAGTTGGATAAAATATTTTCAAAGTTTGAAAATTTTTCTCAAATATGTTACATTATTTTTAAGAAAATATTTTGAAAATGGTTTTAAAAATGGGTTTACTTGTTTAAAAAATCATTTAAAATGTTGTAAAATCTATATATATATAAGACATTGTTTGGAAAATATTTTCAAAAATATATTAAAAAAAGGAGTGTATAAATAAGACTAACTTGTGTTTGTAAATATTACATTTCAAAAAAATTGATGAAGGAGTTAGTTTAATCCCTGACACTTGCACATTCACACAAGATTAATGAAGTTCAAGGACACCTCGTTTATGAGGTCTTGAGATTTTAAGTTAACCAGCCTTAGTCATTAGGGTCTTTTGACTTAATTATCTATATTTCCCTAGTTTGAAAGATTTGTGTGTTATATTGCATGCTTAGTCTCTACCTTAAGAATATAATCAACATCTCACATACACGACTACAATTATGATGAGATGAGTTGAAATTTCACTTGAGGAACTAGGATGAGGGATTTGAGTTTGGACCTGATTTGATGATGCTCAAGGATGGGATAAAATCAATGAAGACTTCATGAAACTTGAGTGCCAACCCCTTTAGCCAATATGAGAACATGGTTCTTATACTATCTCTTGACATTTACCAATGTTCCAAGGTGTGATGAAAAATAAAAATTGTTGATCTGTGGGTGCCAACCCTTGGTAAAAACAATGGAGCTAGCCAAAAGCAATAAAAAGAAATGAAGAAATGTTGAATGAAAAGCTCTCACCATACAAAGTCAAATATCAAAGAGCTTCCACCAACGGCGAGTGCTCCTAACCATTTCAAAGTGTCCACTTGGACCATACACTATGAGGACCATGATTCGGGCTAGCACCAAAAAAGGGTTCTGCATCGTAAATGCTACAAGTCTGGGTGTAGAAGGTATATTGGATACTCAAAAAAGGCACACCCCAGTGTACTCCCAGGAAAACAAGTGCAGACAACTTCAACTTCTCTTGACGGACACAATGATCAACAATAAAAAAATAAATGTGTTGAGTTAGTAAGGCACTCTAGAGGATCCTTGTTCTAATGAGAGGGAGAGAAGAAATGACACAATCCTATTCCCTCCATCAACTAACCTTTCATTTACATTTCTAAGTCTGACAATATGGACTGGATGCAATATTTGGTTTATTCCCTAGTGTTGAGGATTGGATTCTTAAGAGAGTCTCTCGGAATAGAATCTTGGGTGACATAGCGACTTTAATCTTGTGAGTGCGGTCAACACTTAATATCATATCCTTATTATATATGTATGCAGAGAGAGTTTGATGATTAGAGAAATTGAATACCTCTTGATTAGAGTTTGGTTAAACTTTGAAATTTTCGATTTCTAAAATCGAGAATTCTTGAAAAGATCAGGTCTTGTATCCACATGCACAATCAGAGGTTAAATCGAACTTATTCATGCTTGAGATGCTTGAGGACGAGCATAGTTTAATTACAGGGGGATGATGAATCTAGGTTTCATCATGTTAAATTCCATATATTAATCCCCTAGCTTAAAAAATTGTCAATAAAAATCAGAGTAAATGATGTATATATCTTGGTGTTAAAATAAATTAAAAATACAAGATAAAAATTCCAGTGTTTTTATACCTTTAAAAATGCTCCTAAAAATAATTATCCCTTTATTTGACTTATTTTATAACTCAGCCATGGTCGGTCCCAAGCCTGGGTAAATGAGGAGGGTTGCGTTAGGTACCCGACAACCAGCGTAAAACAGTCAGAGACAACTTCATAAATAGTACTTTTTTCTAAAAAAATATTGTTCAAGAAGTTGCCTCATGATAGTCGGATCTTTTCAACATGGATTTAAGTAAACATACAGATTTCATTGGGGTGTTCCCTACTTGCAACATGTTACATTGCCCGAATGCAATGAAAAATTGGCAAGGTCCGCTACATCGCAGCCTGGATGTAGTTCAAAATTTGCAAGGGTTCTCGCATGAGGAACGCATACGGGTTATTAAGCTAGTTTCGCTGCATCACCGCCCGGATGCAGTCCAAAATTTATAAGGGTCCTCGCATAATGGACGCATGCGACTAAAGAAGTTAGTCCAAAAGAGATTACAACGGAAGTTTCGGATTGGTAGTTGGAATATTGGCACTTTAACTGGAAAGATGATGGAGATAGTGGATACGATGGAAAGAAGGAAGATTCATATACTATGTCTTCAAGAGACTAAACGGGTAAGGGAGATTGAGAAGACATGCTTTAAACTTTGGTATTCAGGTAAAGATAAAGGTAGAAACGGTGTTGGAGTGGTTGTTCATAAGGAGTTTAAGGATTGTGTGGTTGAGGTGAAAAGATTCAGGGATCGAATTATTTTTCTAAAGTTGGTGGTTGAAGAAGAAATTCTGAATATCATCTCAGTTTATGCACCGCAAATTGGTTTAGATGAAAGGACTAAACAAGCTTTTTGGTAGGATTTGGATGTGAGTCTACAAGGAATCCCAGAAAGAGATATGATTTGCATCGGTGGAGATCTTAATGGACATGTGGGAAAAGATGCTTTAGGGTATGTGTAAAGCCTTGAACTTGGCATATCTCGGATCCTATATAATAAGATCCGGCTCGTAAAGAGGAAACCGGCAGAATTTGTTTCGTGTGAATCGGACTTCGTTTCGATTTGTTATGAATTTCGGAAGAAAGAGAAGTAAGGAAGGCTAAGATATCATTAATCCATAATGACTGTCATTAAGACTAATTAAACATGATTAAAGAAATTAATGATGATTGAAAGCCGCTAATGATCATTAGTAAACACTAATCAATAGTTAACAAAAGATATGCGTAAGCCGCGAAAGTTAAATCGCGATTTGTGAAAGTTAATCACGATTAGTGTTAATTAAGCGTCATTAGCGAATCTAGAATCCTCTAGAATGTTCTAACTTAAGCTCCAAGTTTGGGATAAGTTTTGGCTAAAACCATGGGCCAAAACCATGGGCCGCTAAACCATGGTTAAGGTCTAAACCATGGTTTTCTACCATAGTTAGTGGTTTTCTGGGGCCTATAAATAGACCCCCCTACCCATTCATTCTCTACAACTTACACTACCACCACCCCAAGGGCTAGGGTCGAGAGGTTGGGAGGAGGAGTGGGAGGCGAGGGAGGAGCGCTAGCGAAGCGCTGCCGGGAGAACGAGGAGAAGAAAGGTATGACCCTCTCTTAGTTGCTTCGTAAGCTAGGCTTTCAATTCATACTCTTGTTCTTCCAAGTTTTGTTTTTGATTCATATTTCTTTCCGATTCGTTTTCCTGTTGTGGTTCGAGGAGAAATCTGTGTAATACCCTACCTAGGTGCGGGCGGCTATGCACGTCAGTGACCCTGTGATTCGTCACACGTTCACTCATCTAAGACGCGTGGTGTCTACCGATTCTCCATCATTTATGTTTCTATTCTTCGTATTATGCTTTTATAGTTATTTCGATGGAGAAATCTGTGTAATACCCTACTTAGGTGCGGGCGGCTGTGCACGTCAGTGACCCTGTGATTCGTCACACGTTCACTCACCTAAGATGTGTGGTGTCTACCGGTTCTTCATCTCTTGTTGTTGAGTATATTCTTTCAGTTTCATGGTTATTTTCCTCTCAATTGATTTTATAGAGGAAACTCTTTTCGTTTTATTTTGAAATATGTCCCGATATAAGGGGAAACTCTGCCGAAATTTTCCGAGAAATATGTCCCGATATAAGGGGAAACTCTGCTGAAATTTTCCGAGAAATATATCCTGATATAAGGGGAAACTCTGCCGAAATTTTCCGAGAAATATGTCCCGATATAAGGGGAAACTCTGCCGAATTTCTAAGAGAATATGTTCTTGATGTTCTTCGTGTTCTTCGCGTTCTTCGCATTCTTCGTTCGTTCTTCGCGTTCTTAACATGTTCTTAGCGTTTTGATACGAAAAATGAAATTCGATCTTTTCAGGAGCCTTAAATTAGCCTTTCTAAAAACGAAACTCGATAAAGCCTTGCATACACGAGAGAGAGCTCGATTAGGTAACGAAATCCTTCTTTTTGCTGTTGGGTTTTCATACGAAATTATTGAAATTCTTGATTTTGTGTTCTTTGCTACGAAGAACCCTAATTTTGGCTATTTTTGAAAAAGTCTAAAGAATTGCTTTGTAATTCCCACTAAAATAAGATTTACACATCAAATTGATGCGTTGGCTCTGAAAGTTAGGGTTTGGGAGTTATAGGCATAAATAGGAGTATACATATGGTTATGAATAATATATATGTGAGTCGATACCAAGTATTGCGGTTTATGCAAATCAAAGACTTAACGAAAGAATTACATCATGTGAATTAGTGTGATTTGAGTTGGATCCTGAAAAGGATCATGTGTCACGATAAGGATGACTGGGAGTAGTACTACAGGTCGGGCATGCAACCTGTAGGTTGTCGGAAGGAACCCGTATTGGCATTTCCCTACCTAGGTGGTACACGGTTGCCCTGTTATGATAAGTGCGCACAAATTGAATGTTTTGCAACGCGTGGTACCGGGAGCCAATATATTCGGGTTGGAACGACGGAAGATGTGGTCGTGTCATGTGGAGGCACGAGTGGTTCAATAGCGGCTGGGTCACGATAATATGTATTTAAAGCCGCTAGGTTATATGATTAAATGTTAGCCTGAGGTTTTAAGCAACCGAGTACTCGAGGATGGTGTGCTCATTTGATTTTCCAGGCTGAGGGTTGAGACCCTGTTTAATAAAAGAAAAGGAAATTGTCAGGGTAGTATTGGAGGATTGGTTGAGGCGACGTGCGGCGGCATAAGCTTACCAAGATCAACACAATCTCCAATCCCGAAGCATCCACAGCTTCGGAGTCCAAGAATGGTGGGTTTCCCCTGGACTAATCCCTGATGTGGAATAGAAAGGAATAGGACTTAAATTAATGAAAAGGAATGAAATTTTGTGATATCAAGTTTTGAAAAAAATTACACAATTTATTTGCTTTTCTCTTCTTCGTTACTTAGCATTCGCTAATTTTTATCCTATAATTTATGGAAAACTCAACAGGTATCGGTGAACCATAGCAAGGACTTTAAAAATTCATCCGGCTTACATACTAGACATCCAGCCAGCCACGGTAGCTTTACTCTTTAAGGTAGTTAGTAATCTTTTGTATATTTTCCTTTCAAGCTGATGTACATGTAATGGTTATAGTGGGACAATGTATCCTCTAAACTTTAATATGTGAATGGAAAAGTGTTGAAATATTTTCTTCCGAGTATTTTTATTTGCAGTATATTTCTGAATGTTAGTTGTGATTGCTGAGTAACCAGATCCGGATATGGGAGGATCCGACGGCCCAGGAAAGGGGGTCGTTACAGATTGGTATCAGAGCTCGGTTACTCCAGTAATTTATTTAGTAATTAATAACTATGAGCGGTATTCAGAAACTAAGGTTGTATTAAGATCCTTTGATCTTAATAAATGACTGCAGTACCATTCACAAGTCATTGTCCCTGATGTACATCATGCTAAGACATATAGGATCTGACTTTTAACCTTAACTCATCCCATGATCATGGCAGACCAAGACATGTCTAGACAATTAGCGGCTATGATGGCAATGCTCCAGGACATGGGGCAAAGGTAATAAGCATTAGAGTGAGGACTCAATGCCACTATGAGAGATCAAAGTCTTCCAGACCCACGGATGATTGAGTTAAGGGTTCTATTCATCCTCATAAGAAAGACTCTAGATACCATCGTTCCATAGAATTTGGTTGCTCCTATTCCATTTGGAGGAGTAATGGATGAGGCACTTCGTAGGCACGCTAAAATAAACAAGAAGAAGAAGAAGAATGTTTGATTCCTATTGTAAGAAACCAGGAGGTCAATTATAATTCAAGAAGATCTTAGACAACTGTGTGTGACAAATTGCAGGACATCAGTCACATGCTTATCGGCTACTTATCGAATTGAATTATTTTGATCTTATCCTAGGGATGGATTGGCTAGAAAGGCATCATGCATGTCTTGACTGTTTTCAGAAGACAGTAACATTTCACCTTCCAAACTCGATAGAGTTCCAGTTCATTGGAAAGACATCCAATGATAATATCAAATATATCTCTACATTGAAGGCACAACAGTTGTTAGAGCAAGGGTGCCAAGGTTATTTAGCTTATGTATCCACTACATCAGGGTCAGAAAGAATGATAGAAGATGTGCCTATAGTGTGCGAGTTTACTGATGTATTTCCAGAGGAACTACCTGGATTACCACCTGAGCGAGAGATTGAATTTGAAATCTCTCTCATACCTGATACTCAGCCTATCTCTATCCCTCCGTATAGGATGGCACCAGCTGAGTTACGAGAGTTAAAGGTACAATTGCAAGAACTGTTAGATAAAGGATTCATTCGTCCTAGTACTTCACCATGGGGTGCACCTGTCTTATTTGTTAGGAAAAAGGATGGCTCGATGCGGTTGTGCATTGACTATAGACAACTAAACAAGAGGACAATAAAGAACAAGTATCCTCTGCCAAGAATAGATGATCTCTTTGATCAGTTACAAGGTTCAACTGTGTATTCCAAGATTGATTTAAGATCTGGATACCATCAGTTGAAAATTAAAGATACAGATATTCCCAAGATAGCTTTTCGGACTAGATACGGGCATTATGAATTCTTAGTTATGTCTTTTGGACTAACAAATGCCCCAGCAGCCTTCATGGATCTCATGAATAGAGTATTCAAGGAGTTCTTAGATCACTTTGTAGTAGTCTTTATTGATGATGTGCTTATTTACTCAAAGGATAAGTATCTGCATGAACATCATCTCAGGAAGGCACTTGAAACTCTAAGGAAGAACAAACTGTATGTTAAATATAGCAAATGTGACTTCTGGCTATCTGAAGTATCTTTCTTAGGCCATGTTATTTCTGGGGAAGGTATATCAGTTGATCCTACAAAGGTTAGTGCGGTGATGAGTTGGGAACGTCCGAAGACTGTCACAGAAATACGATCTTTTCTGGGATTAGCTAGATATTATAGAAGATTTGTGAAGGACTTTTCACGAATAGCATTGCCAATGACTAGACTAACTCAGAAGGAGGTCCCATTCTTATGGTCTGATACATGTGAAACTAGTTTTCAGACACTGAAAAAATGCCTAACATCTGCACCAATCCTTACTCTACCCTCCGGGAGTAAAGGGTTTACAGTGTACACTGACGCATCTAAAGAAGGACTTGGGGCGGTTCTTATGCAACATGGTAAGGTAGTTGCGTATGCATCACGACAGCTCAGGACACATGAGAAGAACTACCCAACACATGACCTTGAATTAGCTGCTGTAGTTTTCGCTTTAAAGATGTGGAGACACTACCTGTATGGTATTACTTTTGAAATCTTCACCGATCATAAAAGCTTGAAATATATGTTTGATCAAAAGGAGCTCAATATGAGACAGAGACGGTGGCTAGAGTTGTTGAAAGATTATGATTGCACTATCTCCTACCACCCTGGTAAGGGGAACGTCGTAGCAGATGCCCTTAGCAGAAGAACTTATTCACTCGGGTTAGTGAGTGCTATCCACTTCTGGGGTTTACTATCAACGTTAAGTGAATGGAAACCATTTGATAGTAGTGCTGATACTATAACTATTCCTCATCGATACAAACCAGAAATATGGGATAAAATAAAGAAAGGACAGGAGGATGATCCAATCCTCAAAGACTTAAAACAACAACTTGAGAAGAATGAGATAGAGGGATTCCAGATACAAGATGGTTTACTATATAACCATCACAGAGCTTGTGTACCAGACATACCTGAACTGAGGAAAGACATTTTACGTGAAGCTCATTGTTCGAGATTATCTATTCATCCATGAATTACGAAGATGTATAAGGATCTTCATTCATACTTCTGGTGGCCAGGAATGAAGAAAGATGTTGCTGAGTTTGTGAATTCATGTTTCACTTGCCAGCAGGTAAAGGCTTCACACCAAAAGCCACCGGGATTATTGCAACCCCTCCCTATACCTGAATGGAAATGGGAAAGCATTTCCATGGATTTCGTTACTGGCTTACCTCAGACGACTGGTAGTAAAGATAGTATCTGGGTTATAATAGATCGTCTGACAAAGGTAGCACACTTCATTCCGATAAGCTTATCTTTCACTCCAGACCAGCTTGCTGAGTTATATATTACACATGTGATTCGCCTCGATGGTATCTCAAAGGAAGTAGTTTCCGATCGAGATTCACGATTCACCTCACACTATTGGGAGAACTTCATGAAATCTTTAGGTACACAACTATGCTTGAGTACAGCATATCATCCACAAACAGATGGGCAGTCAGAACGTACGATTCAAATACTAGAGGATATGCTACGAGCATGTGCCTTAGAATGGAAGGGATCGTGGATTAAACATTTGCCTCTTGTAGAATTCACCTACAATAATAGTTACCATACAAGTATTGGCATGGCACCATTTGAAGCACTATATGGACGAAAGTGTACAACTCCTTTGTGTTGGCAAGAGGTCGGAATAAAGAACCTTTATGATTCAGATAGACTTCAGGAGACACGGGAAGCTGTAGAACTTGCTAGAAAAAGACTACTAACTGCCCAGAGTCGTCAGAAAAGTTATAGTGATACCAGGCGAAGAAACCTTGAATTTGAGGTAGGTGAATTTGTATTTCTCAAAGTATCACCTATGAAGGGTGTTCAGAGGTTTGGCTTGCGTGGGAAGTTAGCACCCAGGTTCGTAGGTCCCTTTGAAATTATTCAACGGATTGGAAAAGTTGCCTATAGACTTGCACTTCCTCTACATCTTTCGGCAATACATGATGTATTTCATGTGTCAAATCTGAGAAAGTACATTAGGGATCCAGAGCATAAGATAAGTTATGATGATTTACATGTTGAGCCAGATTTGACATACCAAGAGATACCTGTGCAAATACTTGAAAGGGATATCAAGAAGTTGAGAAACAAAGAGGTGCCTTTAGTTAAAGTATTATGGCGGAACCAAGAATTTGAAGAAGCCACATGGGAACCTGAGGCAGAAATGAGAGAGAAATACCCGTACTTGTTTAAATGATAAAATTATGTATTATGTATATGTTTATTTTAAATGACATGACGTTCATTCTCTTTAAGGTTGTTATGGTTTCAATCCTCTTTAAGGATGTTATGCCTGCATTTCTAGTCTCGAGGACGAGACTTCCTTTAAGGTTGTTATAATTGTAAAGCCTTGAACTTGGCATATCTCGGATCCTATATAATAAGATCCGGCTCGTAAAGAGGAAACTGGCAGAATTTGTTTCGTGTGAATCGGACTTCGTTTCGATTTGTTATGAATTTCGGAAGAAAGAGAAGTAAGGAAGGCTAAGATGTCATTAATCCATAATGACTGTCATTAAGACTAATTAAACATGAGTAAAGAAATTAATGATGATTGAAAGCCGCTAATGATCATTAGTAAACACTAATCAATAGTTAACAAAAGATATGCGTAAGCCGCGAAAGTTAAATCACGATTAGTGAAAGTTAATCACGATTAGCGTTAATTAAGCGTCATTAGCGAATCTAGAATCCTCTAGAATGTTCTAACTTAAGCTCCAAGTTTGGGATAAGTTTTGGCTAAAACCATGGGCCGCTAAACCATGGTTAAGGTCTAAACCATGGTTTTCTACCATGGTTAGTGGTTTTCTGGGGACTATAAATAGACCCCCCTACCCATTCATTCTCTACAACTTACACTACCACCACCCCAAGGGCTAGGGTCGAGAGGTTGGGAGGAGGAGTGGGAGGCGAGAGAGGAGCGCTAGCGAAGCGCTGCCGGGAGAACGTGGAGAAGAAAGGTATGACCCTCTCTTAGTTGCTTCGTAAGCTAGGCTTTCAATTCATACTCTTGTTCTTCCAAGTTTTGTTTTTGATTCATATTTCTTTCCGATTCGTTTTCCTGTTGTGGTTCGAGGAGAAATCTGTGTAACACCCTACTTAGGTGCGGGCGGCTATGCACGTCAGTGACCCTGTGATTCGTCACACGTTCACTCATCTAAGACGTGTGGTGTCTACCGATTCTCCATCGTTTATGTTTCTATTCTTCGTATTATTCTTTAATAGTTATTTCGATGGAGAAATCTGTGTAATACCCTACTTAGGTGCGGGCGGCTGTGCACGTCAGTGACCCTGTGATTCGTCACACGTTCACTCACCTAAGATGTGTGGTGTCTACCGGTTCTTCATCTCTTGTTGTTGAGTATATTCTTTCAGTTTCATGGTTATTTTCCTCTCGATTGATTTTATAGAGGAAACTCTTTTCGTTTTATTTTGAAATATGTCCCGATATAAGGGGAAACTCTGCCAAAATTTTCCGAGAAATATGTCCCGATATAAGGGGAAACTCTGCTGAAATTTTCCGAGAAATATATCCCGATATAAGGGGAAACTTTGCCGAAATTTTCCGAGAAATATATCCCGATATAAGGGGAAACTCTGCCGAATTTCTAAGAGAAAATATGTTCTTGACGTTCTTCGTGTTCTTCGCGTTCTTCGCGTTCTTCGTTCGTTCTTCGCGTTCTTAACATGTTCTTAGCGTTTTGATACGAAAAATGAAATTCGATCTTTTCAGGAGCCTTAAATTAGCCTTTCTAAAAACGAAACTCGATAAAGCCTTGCATACACGAGAGAGAGCTCGATTAGGTAACGAAATCCTTCTTTTTGCTGTTGGGTTTTCATACGAAATTATTAAAATTCTTGATTTTGTGTTCTTTGCTAAGAAGAACCCTAATTTTGGCTATTTTTGAAAAAGTCTGAAGAATTGCTTTGTAATTCCCACTAAAATAAGATTTACACATCAAATTGATGCGTTGGCTCTGAAAGTTAGGGTTTGGGAATTATAGGCATAAATAGGAGTATACATATGGTTTTGAATAATATATATGTGAGTCGATACCAAGTATTGCGGTTTATGCAAATCAAAGACTTAACGAAAGAATTACATCATGTGAATTGGTGTGATTTGAGTTGGATCCTGAAAAGGATCATGTGTCACGATAAGGATGACTGGGAGTAGTACTACAGGTCGGGCATGCAACCTGTAGGTTGTCGGAAGGAACCCGTATTGGCATTTCCCTACCTAGGTGGTACAAAGTTGCCCTGTTATGATAAGTGCGCGCAAATTGAATGTTTTGCAACGCGTGGTACCGGGAGCCAATATATTCGGGTTGGAACGACGGAAGATGTGGTCGTGTCATGTGCAGGCACGAGTGGTTCAATAGCGGCTGGGTCACGATAACATGTATTTAAAGCCGCTAGGTTATATGATTAAATGTTAGCCTGAGGTTTTAAGCAACCGAGTCCTCGAGGACGGTGTGCTCATTTGATTTTCCAGGCTGAGGGTTGAGACCATGTTTAATAAAAGAAAAGGAAATTGTCAGGGTAGTATTGGAGGATTGGTTGAGGCGACGTGCGGCGGCATAAGCTTACCAAGATCAACACAATCTCCAATCCCGAAGCATCCACAGCTTCGGAGTCTAAGAATGGTGGGTTTCCCCTGGACTAATCCCTGATGTGGAATAGAAAGGAATATGACTTAAATTAATGAAAAGGAATGAAATTTTGTGATATCAAGTTTTGAAAAAAATTACACAATTTATTTGCTTTTCTCTTCTTCGTTACTTAGCATTCGCTATTTTTTATCCTATGATTTATGGAAAATTCAACAGGTATCGGTGAGCCATAGCAAGGACTTTAAAAATTCATCCGGCTTACATACTAGACATCCAGCCAGCCACGGTAGCTTTACTCTTTAAGGTAGTTAGTAATCTTTTGTATATTTTCCTTTCAAGCTGATGTACATGTAATGGTTATAGTGGGACAATGTATCCTCTAAACTTTAATATGTGAATGGAAAAGTGTTGAAATACTTTCTTCCGAGTATTTTTATTTGCAGTATATTTCTGAATGTTAGTTGTGATTGTTGAATAAATTATTGCTGAGTAACCAGATCCGGATATGGGAGGATCCGACGGCCCAGGAAACAGGGTCGTTACAGTATGCTAGTGTTCATGGAGGATATGGTTTTGGGGATAGAAATGAAGAGGGAAAAGCCATCCTGGATTTTACAATGGCATATGATCTTTTCATAGCAAACACTCTCTTCAAGAAGAGGGTGGAACATTTAATTACTTATAAAAGTGGGCCAACTAGAACACATATAGATTACTTTGTGTTAAGGAGAAGAAATATGTTGTGTTGTAAAGACTGCAAAGTAATCCCAGGAGAGAGTTTGACAACCCAACATCGTTTGTTAGTCTTGAATGTACAAATGAAAGGATTGGTAAAGAAAAGGAGGGTTTCTAAGATAACTAGAACTAGATGGTGGAATCTTCCACTAAAGCAAGCGAGCTTCAGGGAGAAGGTTTTAAAAGACTTATCTTGAGATTATAGCAGTAGTGAAAACGAGATGTGGGAAAAAGTAGCATCTTTTATCCAAAAGTAGCCAAAGAGATGCTAGGCGGGTCAAAGGGAGGAGCTCCATGTCAAAAGGAGGCTTGGTGGTGGAGTGAAGGGGTGCAAGAGAAGCTAAAAATAAAAAGAGCTTTCTTTAAAGCTATATCTAAGGATAGAACAGAGGGAACTATCACAAACTACAAAATAGCGAAGAAGGAAGCAAAGAAGGCCGTAAGTGAAGCTAAGTCAAAAGCTTATGAAGTTTTGTATAAAAATCTCGACTCTAAGGAGGGACAGAAGGATATATTCAGGTTGGACAAAGCAAGAGAAAGAAAAATCAAAGACCTTTCTCAAGTGAGATGCATTAAGGACGAGGAAGGTCATGTGCTTGTTACTCAGAAGGATATAAATACTAGATGGGAGCAGTGCTTCCATAAACTCTTCATTGGGGAAGGAAATATAGATATCACTTTGGGTAATCTAGCTTGTAATGAAAGTTACTTGAATCGTGCATGCTATTGACGTATACAAAGAAAGGAAGTAGAGGAGGCTTTCAAGATTATGAGACTTGGAAAAGGTGTAGGACTAGATGACATCCCTGTAGAAGTATGGAGAGTTTAGATGAGCGTGGTTTGACTTGGCTTACGAATCTATTCAATGTTATTTGGCGAAGAAAGAAAATTCCTGAATATTGGAGGAGGAGTATCGTGGTGCCTCTTTATAAGAATAAAGGAGACATTCAAAATTGTTCAAATTATAGAGGTATCAAGCTGATGTGTCACACTATGAAAATATGGGAAGTCTGATCGAAAGAAGGTTGAGGCAAATTTCCAATGTAAAAGAAAACCAATTCGGATTCATGCCAGGTCGCTCAACGACTGAAGCCATCCATTTGCTGAGGAGAACAATGGAGATTTATAGAGCTAAAAGGAAGAACCTCCACATGATCTTTATTGATTTGGAGAAGGCTTATGATTCTGTCCCACGAGAGATATTGTGAAGAGTGTTGGAGAAGAGACAAATACATGTCCTTTACATTAACCTCATAAAGGACATGTATGATAGGGCTTTATCTTGTGGAAGGACCCCTTCTGGGAAGACATTGGTTTACATCAAGGTTCTACTTTGAGTCCATTTCTTTTTACGTTGATTATGGACGAGTTGACCGGTCACATTCAGGATGAGTTATCTTGGTGTATGTTATTTGTTGATTATATTGTGTTAATTGACGAGACTAGAGATGGAGTAAATGAGAAGCTTGAGGTCTAGAAGACATGAGTTGGAGACTAAAGGATTTCGTATAAGTAGGGCTAAGATGGAATATATGGAGTGCACCTTTCATGGAAGCAATGGTGAAGGAATCGAGGTGAAGATTAGTGACGATAACATTAAGAAGAGAGATTCCTTTAGATATCTGGGATCTATTCTACTACATGATGGGGAAATTGATGGAGATGTTACTAATAGAATAAATGCTGGCTGGCTAAAGTGGAGAGGAGCCTCTATTGTTCTCTGTGATAAGAAAATTCCTTTAAAGATTAAAGGAAAGTTTTACGAAGCAACCGTGAGGCCTGCTATTCTTTATAGATCTGAATGTTGTCCTATGAACCATAGACATGGGCAGAGAATGAGTGTATAAGAAATGAAAATGCTAAGATGGATGTGTGGACACACACGTAAAGATCGGATTCGGAAAGATGCAATCAGAAAGAAAGTTTGTGTAGCTCTGATAAGATGCGAGAAACCACTTAAAATGGTTTGGACATTTGTAAAGAAGATGAGCTGATGCACCAATTAGGAGATGCGAGTGTTGGGATGTTGAGCCGGCTAAGAGAGGGCAAGGACTGCCCAAGAAGTGTTGGAAAGAGACCATACGAAGGGATCTTAGTTTTGTGGATATAAGTCCGGGATTGGCCCAAGATAGATCTGAATGGTGGAGAAGAATCCATGTAGCCGACCCTACTTAATTATGGGAAAAGGCTTTGTTGTTGTTGTTCTTGTTGTTGTTATTTGACTTATTTTATGTTTTCGGTTAACATGAAACTTGTAGATCTCAACAAGATCAGAACTTTCATGTTTTGAGTTTTTCTAATTCATCCATTTTCTATTTCTTTTTTACTTTTATTTTATTTTTATCATCTGATAATTCTCATTGGGCCATGTCGCTCCTTCTGGTTGAGCCATGCAACGCGCCTCTTGTTGCGCCACGCGCCTCCCTTCCATGCCCTCCGATCACCATATGGCGCATTCATCTCAGTCACCTGTTTCCTTTCCTTCTCCACCCTTGAATCTGCCTTCGGGTCTCATATGGAGTGTCCTTCATTGCTCACTCCTCGATCGTTGGATCACTAGATCCAACAGCCCGTCCGCTTCACTTCTGGCTCATTGATGCGACATGATCGAGTGATCATGGTCGCTCCATTACGCCCTAATCCAAACCATTTGATTGCAAGATCCAATGGTCCATCCACCATCTCCTACCTCCTGTCGCCCTCTCTCTACCATGTTCTCCACTTTGAGCCCATCGCCCCCTTCCTATTTTCCCGACCTCGATGGCCACTTACTCATTGAGCACGTGAGGTCCTAGCCCTAACCTCTGACATCCTCGTGGTCCATCTGGCTAACCATGTGATGAAACCCAATTTCATCATCTTAATTGTCCATTATTAACCCCCTTTCTTAAAATTATGTCAATAAAATCCAGATAATTCCTGTAATTGTCAGAGTCCTTAATAAATTAAAAACCACAAAAAAATCACAAAACAAAAATCTGTGGTATTTTTAGCCTTAAAATACCTTTAAAAATATTTCCGAGTCTTCATTTGATCTCATCTCCAGTTTTAGTCAACATGAAACTTATAGAACTCATCAAGATCTACAACTTTCATGTTTTGAGTTTTCTCAAATTCGGCCATTATCACCCTCAAAAATCAATTTTACTTTTGCAATAATCTGATTGGGCCACGTGGCCCGTTCTAGGAGAGCCACGTGGCCGCTTATCCTTGCAGCATCCGCCCACGCCCCCTAGCCGTTGGATTTCGTCTTGAATCCAACGGACCAGATCTTTCCACGCCCGCTCTTAGTCCATCACCGTCTGATCTCCCTCAGGCCTTGATCACCGCCCTCCGTTCGCACCACGCTCATATCACAACACGTGGCGCACTCTCAACCGCCCGATCAATCCCCAGATCTCATCACAACCTTCCGCTAGCGCCTCGCCCAGAACTCGCCACTTGGCGCTTTGTGCACCTTCCAATCTTGACTTCATCTCGTTGATCACCACTATCTATTGTCGCTTCGATAACCACCATCCGATTACGTCTAGATCTTATCCGAATCGTCCGTTAGCGCCGCTCCCGCAGCTCGTCACGTGGCGACTTCATCAGCCTTCGATCGCTTCGCCTGGATCAAATCATACCCGCTCCTTAGCACCTCAATTCAAATCGTTGGATCCCCAGATCCAACGGATGAGCTTCATCGTCAACCTCTAGGCGCTCCTCTTCCCCACGTTCACCACCTCGCGCACCCAGCTTGCCCCTTCCCATTATCTCCACCTCCTCCGACCACCTCTCCTCTCGCCAACCGTCCCACTACGTTCTCCATTCCACCGTGATCCTCGCGCATGTCTCCACTACTCTCATTGAACTCCCAGCCACTCCGTAGCACTCAGCCCAACCACGATCTCCATCACCGGAACCACCAACTTCAAACCTTCAAATACGCCGCCCCCTCTTCCATATTCGTCGTCCTTCTTTGCAGCTTCGGGCTTGATGTAGGCTCGGTGTAGGCTCGGAGGAGGCTCGAGATGTCCAAGCCTCCGATCTGACGCTGCGGTTCGGAGATGCTCTGGAGTCACCACGTGGCTGAGTGTGGACCATCCGATTGTGGTGATCGAATGGTTACTGGGCATCCCTCGGAGCGAAGACGAGGCGTCCTTTGAGCCATAGGATCACTAGGATCCAACGGTAACTGGGGGATCCTCTGGTTGATGACGTGGCCGCTCATGCACCCTTGGATGAGTTCCGAGGATTATCATCCGACGGTGCCTGTAGCCTCTTCTTCGATCTTGGCTGGCGGTGAAGTTCAAGCTCCGGCGAAGGAGCTCAATCTCCGCCGCTCGATATCTGACATGTCGGACCTTCCCAGAGTTCTTTGAACGGTCGTCGATGTAGCTGGAAGCTCGGACGAGCTGCCAAGGCTTCTGAAGAAGGTCGTCAAGGCTCAGGTATCGGCAACGGAGTCGATGAAGATCACTCCGGTGAACGCTCCGTTCATTGAATCCTCGAAGACCTGCAGCGTTAGAAATACATAGCCGAAGCAACGATGTGTGTTGTGCGTGCGTAGTAGAGTGGAATGGGAGCTCTGAAGTGTGAAGAAGATGGGAGCTCGGAGCTCCTCCGTCGTGAGTGGCAGAGGAGATGGGTCGGAGGTGATATAGGATTTGGAGGAAGAAGGAGATGGTCTGGAGATGGCGCGTGAATCGTGGATGAAAGGTGGAGCTCGAGAGGGGAACTGTGAAGGGCAAAATCGACTGAGGAAGCCTAATTAAATAAGAAAAAGAAGAAGAAAAATGCAGAAAGAGGTCGAGGGGCTTACCTGATCGGAGATAGAGGAAATAGTCTGGGCTAGGCATCGGAGAGGATGCCCGGGTCTTCGCACGTGCTGGACGGCCACCCCCAACGAGCTCAAGCGGGGCGTTAGCCTCTGCAGCACCGCCGTGATCGGAGGTGGATCTCACTGGGGGCATTGGTCATCTTCCTCTGCCGAGTCTGATTCGTCCTCCGAGCCTGGGTAGCACGTGTCTGGCACGTGCGTATCTGGGAAAATTGCAGAGACGCCCTGCCGACTTCTCCATATCTGGGTAATTTGCATTAAAACCCTCGCGGGTTTTAAAAATTGCAAAAATACCCCTGTGTGTGAGGGTAATTTATAGGGAAGGTCCCGATCTTTTTCATAATTACATTTTAGTCCCTCCCAGGGACCTATTTGCAATTTTATTTCAAGTTTTCTTTCAGTTATGCCCCTGTCTTCTTTATTGTATATCTTGAGCATCGTATTTCCGTTTCTGTTGATTTCAGTTTCATTTTAAAGCTTGTTTGATGCACTTTCTAATGGCATGATCATTTCTCATTTTTTGGACACATTAATTTTGATGTATTATTTTATTTGCCATGTGTCTCTTAAAGCTTTAACTTGTGCCTAATTTAATTTGTCCATCAAGCTTGATTGCTTAATTGAACCTGAAATCGACTTTAGTTAAAATTGCTCATCATTTTGTACTAGGGCATATTATTTGTGATGCATTTCATGGCATTTACTTGCATGATAAAATAAAATAAAAAAATGCATGTTACTTTTGCTTTAATGCATTGTTTTATCTTTTTGCATACTTTGACCTATTGATCATTAACTCAACACTTAGTTAAATAGATGAAAATCTGGATAATTAGAGAAAGGCTCGTGTCCCTGAGTTCGTCCTTGGTTTCTTGCCAAGTAAAAAAAATAATACTACCATCTTATTTTGATTGCTATATCTAAATTAGATGGTCTTTGATGACCCAATTCGGCCCGACTGCGATGACAACTTCAAGTGTTAAAACAACACTATTAAAGGGCCGATTCCGCGATTCGTCACCATGCCACCCTCTCTCTCTCCATATCTCAACCGCCAACCACGACATCCACCACCTGCACTTCGGCCTTCCCCCTTCAAATACGTTGTCACCTCCCTCATTCCACACCATCCACCTTTACGTGGGCTGAGGCCCAGGACCTCTCCTCCCCTTAGTGACAGAGAGGGGACCAATCGTGGTCGCGAATATGACCATCAGCTCCGATGTAGACCCTTGTCCATTGTAGGCCGTGATCCGGCCTTAACACATCGGTGAGCTGCTCCGAAGGGTCACTGAGTCCAACAAAGGCCAGAGCCCCCCTTGGAGCTCAGCCCAGGACGTCTCGTTCGCCCTTGATCTCCATGTATGTCTCATCGATTCTTTTCTCCTTCACATCGTATTTCTACTATTTAATTAGGTACCTACTCATTTTTTCTCCCGCAATTAGCCACCTCACTAGCTCAGCCTCACCTCCACCATCTTCGCGCTACACTCCTACTACCTTCTCGATCCTCCGCAACCTCCAACTACTTCATCCCTTTTCTCCGCCTTCACGGCAGAGGAATTCACCTAGTCTTCACCTTCTCCACTTGATTAAGGCTCCCATTCCACATCTGTACTCGCACACAACACATGCATGCTTCGGCTATATTTCCTAAGCTTATTTGCTGGTGCTCCCATCCAATGGCCGGACTTTGGCCTGAGCGAAGTTCTCAAGCTCCGCCTCTGGAAAGGGTCCTTCGACAGCACACTCTAGGTTGCCCGACATCTTCCACATGCTCCAGGCTTGGTCTCTATGTGCCCGTGTCCCTTCCTGGATCTTCAACGAGCAGGGGGCGGTAGTGAAGCTCTTGCAGATCTGCCAAAGATCAAATGGTGCCACCAACAAGCGACGAAGGAGGGAGCTCCGAAGCTACAATTACCATTGGATGACATTCTGCCAGGTGCCCATCCAAAGGCCCACATGATGCCATATGTCCGCTCCCGAGCCTCCGCATCCAACCTCCAAGTTCGGGGAGCCTGAGCCAAGCCAGAGCAGCAGTTGAAGCCATATGGCCTGAGCCTTCACCCGAGCCTCTCGAGCCTCTGTATGAGCCTGAGCCTCCTTTCGAGCCTAGCCCTCACATGCCAAGGTCACGTGAGGGCTGGGTAATTTATAGAGGTGCCATGCCCTCTTCTCTAAATTGTATTCAGGTCCTCTGAGCATGTGCAAAGCATGCATTCCTGGGGTTATTTGCATTCTAGACCCTTGGAATTTAATAATTGCAATATAGCCCTCGTGCATATGGAAGAATTACAAGGAAGGCCTTGCAGTTTATTTTAATTACATTTATGCCCTGCCAGAGACCTGTTTGTAATGATTTTCTAGTTATTTTGAAGTTTTCTTTATGTTTATGCCCCTAGACTATTTTGCAAATATCTTGAGTATGATCTCTGTTTAAGTTGATTTCTGTTTCATTTTGAATCTTATTTCGTTATGTATTCATTGGCATGATTTGTTCCCTGATTTTACACTTAAAATTCAGATGATTAATTTGAGTTATGTAGTGTCATTTGATTAATGATTTTAATGTCATTGGTTAATTTATCGATTAGGTTTGCTTCATAAATTGATGCTGAAATTGATCACACATTCATTGCTCGTTGATTTTATTTATGTAGGGCATATGTGCATATTTTTACACTTGTTTCACATTTCATTAAAAAAACCAAATAAAAAATGTCAACAGTGCATGCACCATTTGTCTGCATCTTTTGCGTCATGTCTATTTGTGTGGTAACCTATTAGTTATCAAGAAAATTACTTGAGTAGAGAATTAAGAGTCTAAATAATTACTTAAGAGTCTTGTGTCCCTAAGTTCGATCTTGGGCTTTAATTGAAAAATAGATTAAGTGGTTTTTTATCGATCCGAAATCGCCTAACTACAACGAAATTCAGATGTTAATTTCACATTATTAGAAGGGCAAATTTTGGGTTCATCAATAGGGTCCCTCCAAGATATATAGAAAAGTATCCTTTTGCATTTTTGAGAAATAGGAAACCAAGCTTAAGGTAGCTCAAAGTGTAGGGTATCTCACTAAGATGTTAGTCACAGAACACAAGAGAAAGAAGCTAGGCCCTAAAATTGTTGATGTGATCTTCCGAGGTTATTTGGAAAATAGTTATGCATACATAATCTTGGTAATTCAGCCCGAGATACCATGCATAGATTTCAATACTATTGTTGAAATCTATGATGCTAGTCTTTGAGGATGTCCTCCCTACGAAGAATGGAATTCTTTAGTCTGACCAATGATGTTTCCTCCACATCAGGATCTATTCCAGATTAAGTGGAATGTATAATGATTGCAGGGGTTAAGAATCAACCTGAACCCAATGACCTTTCAAAAGAAATTGAGACAAGGAGGAGTAAACGACCATGGATATCCAAAGATCTGGGTAATGATTTTGTTTTCTACTAAATCAACGGTGGTCCTCCAAGTTACAATGAAGCCATGGATTCATCTAAAGCAAAACAATAGAATGAAGCTATTAACCTGAGATGGATTTCATTATGGTTAATGGAACTTGGGAACTGGTTGATTTACCAAAACAGTTCTCTAAAATGGGTGCAAGTGGATGTTTAAGAGAAAGCTTAGACCTGACGAATCTATTGAAAAGTATAAGGCTAGATTGGTTGCTATGGACTTTAGGTAAAAGGAAGGTATCTATTATTTTGATACATATTCCCCTGTGATTAGGATGACCACAATCCAGATGTTTATAGCATTAGCATATGTATATGATCTCTTTATCCACCAGATGGATGGGAAGATCGCCTTATTACATGACGATCTTGAGCAAGAGATCTATATGGATCAATCTGATGGGTTTGTGACTCCTGGGAATGAGGGAAAATTTTACAAGCTTGTTAAATACCTTTACAGATTGAAAGAAGCATCAAAGCAGTTGTATGAAAAAAATGACAAAACTATTTTGGCATGTGACTTTAAGATTCATGAATCTCACAAATGTGCATATTCTTAGGTGAAAGGTGATGAGTGTATTGCCTTGTGCCTATATGTTGTTGGCATACTATTGTTTAGATCACATGTGAGGATTATTAGTGGGACTAAATTGTTCTTAAGTAGCAATTTTGAGATGAAGGACATGGGTGTTGTTGATGTGATCTTGGATCTCAAATTGACAAGGACATTTGATGGGATTGTAGTTTCTCAATCTCGCTATGTTGAGAAGGTACTTTAGAAATTTGGGTATCAAGATTGCGAAGTTGTAAGCACTCTTTTTGATTCATCGAAAAAGTTGTTTAGGAACAAGAGCAAAGTACTTGTAGCTCGGCTAAGGTATTCACAAGTGATAAGAAGAAGTTTAATGTATCTTGCAAATTACAAGAGACCTTATATGTCATTCTTAGTTGCAAAGAGGAGTAGATACACTAGTTGTTCTGACTGTACTCACTGTGAGGCTCTAGATCGAGTATTGGAGTATTTGATGGGAACTATTTCCCTTCGTTTGCACTATGGTAGGCATCCATCCTTAATAGAAGGGTATAGTGATGCAAGTCATATATGGAAAATAGAGGAGTATAGGAGTAATGGTGTTACTGGGTATGACTTTACCCTTGGAGGCAGTGCAGTCTCCTGGAGGTCTGTAATTCAAATCATTCTAACTCGATCTACCTTTAAGGCTGAGCTATGTACTTTGGACACCATTAAAATTGAGCTTGAATGTCTATGGGAACTTCTTTATGAAATTCCAAAGGTAGGTAAGCCAATTCCTATTATCTCTGTGCATTGTGACAACAAGACTACAATTGTCAAGATCAATAGTTCAAAGTTCAAATAGAAAAAAAGGAGACACATACAAATTAGACTTAAGTCGTTAAGGGATTTGGTGTCTCAAGGTGTGTTAGCTGTGGATTTTGTTGGATCCAAGGATAACATGGCAGATTTGCTGACTAAGTGATTCATAGATCATTTATCTTAAATTCTGGTTTTGGTATGAGACTGAGACCCATTGGGAGTTCCTCTATAATAGCATCCCAACCTATCTGAGTGGAGATCCCACAATGTAGGTTCAATGCGGTAATAACAAGTTGTCTGGAGAATTGGTTGGCGCTCTTATTTTAATGCTTTCACATGAATATCTTATCCATGTAAGCTTGCGTAACATTAAGGTGAAAGTTTAGGAAGAGCGTAGGCTCTGAATGAGTTCACGTCTTTGGACATGATGTTAACAGTGCATCCTTGGAGAACATCACCTGTGTGAGTGTTACTGTGGATTGCAGTTAAAGAAAGATGATATTTCCTGAACACACTCATGAAATAGGATAATGGTGCATGTCCTTAAAGAGCACCAATCCTGAAGATTGCTCTAAGAACTACGTTTTGTTGTCTCTAACGTATACTTTAACACTAAGATCTAAAGTTCAAGATGCATTTCACTTTGTTCCTGTTAAGGTAAAAGTAGAGATTCAAATCGGAAGGTTCCTTTACTGAAAGCAAAGTGTGGCAGCCGAAAGATGTCTTTTTGAATCTCTTTTTAAATTGATGAACTTGTGAGGGATTATTGTATTTAAACTTAATATAATTAGGTTTTAACTTGGTAAACCTATGAAATTATATTTGATTATCAATTTGGTTTCAATTAGAAAATCAATTGATGTTGGAAGGAAATTGGGAATTTTCAAATATAAAACAAAAGGATTCTTGGGTGGATTTTAGTACCACATATAGTAGTTTTAAAATTTTGGTAGACGTATATGTGAGTTCACACCCCAAACTTTTGTAGCAAAGGTAGATAGGAGTAATGGAGACCATACACACGTGTACACTCCGCTCCATCTCCGACACCAGCTCCGGCTCGGGAGAGTCAATTCGGATCTCATATCTCAGTAATTTTACTACGGAATTCTTTTTGTAGGTTGAATAAATTAATTATACGGATTAATTATGATTCGACTTCTATGGGAATTCGTCTCGATCCAATGGCTCTGGCTTACCATCATTTCAGAATCCGAAGAAGCGTCTGTTGAAGAGCATTTTTCGGAAGATGAAAAGCCATATGCTAGGTCTACTTATACCTATTTTCAGACACTTATTTTATTCACTCATAAGAAAACTCTCGCTCACTCTTTGTTCTTCCACCGTTACTATGACTCATTTCTTCCGCGTTCGGTTGCGGCTCTCAGAGAACTTTCGAGGATGATCTCGTCGATGTACACAGACTACGGACATATGACGTCGTATCCGGGAGTGGGTCGCTAGTATCCTACGTACCGATATTGTGGGGGCGATATCCTCTCCAATGATAGTCCATTACATGGACGCTTCGGTGATCTCTAACATAATCGTCATATTATTTTCTATGATGCAATTGTTTATTACTTTACTTTTTCTAGACCTCATCCTAATACGTGGTTTAGTTATCAAATCGGTTCATGGGTGCATATTGTAATTGTAATACAAATTAGAAATGCATGGTTATAATCATGTTAATCTGCGATGTAAAACCCGCTCCTTTTGCAACTCTATAAATTGTCCATGCTACTTGGGGGTACACAAGATTACTGCATAAAATAACTTTCTTATTTTTTATAATTATGACTTGCAATACCCTGCTATGTTCTCATATTACTCAAAAATCAGATATCAGTCTGAAACTCAAAATCCCCTTTCGAACATCAAACATATTTTGATTATCATGTAATTTTGTATCTACAATTTACATCCTATATTATAACAATAAGAAAAGAAATCATCGATCGAATGGGCTATCCTTCTGAAATAAACCCCGAAATACCAAGTGGTACAATATGGTTCAAGATATTTTTGATGTGCTCAAATTGGATCTGACTACTTCCAAAATAGATATTTGTTATCCACACATACGCGATACCATGCACATCATTAGATCAATCAAATCAACACCGAAAATATCGCCAATATTTAATTGTCGTAAATAACAATAATGCCATTATCTATATTAAATCATGATCTACCAATCATCAAACTTCTAGAAGCAAGAGAATCTATTCGCATTTGGATCTATCAAAAATTAGTGAGAGGAAAGACAAGAAAGGCTTGAGTTCTTTACTTTGACAAAACATCCTTCCATCAAAAGTCCATGTGTTGGGAACCTCTTATCCAACCTTTCTTCTCCAATACATGATGGGAAGACCTATTTTGGGATTTTTAAACTCATAATCCTGAATAATTTCGTAATAACATTCATAATCTTACATAATCACGAATTACGCTCAAGACCCTGAATAAGTGTCTTACATCCATGACCTTCCGTTACTTTACTTCATTAATTCAACCAGTGACTGAGTTAATCTAACCAATCACCGATCTAACGGCTGGGATTAACTCAAATAAAAAATCCCATCATTTTCTCTTGAGCCAGCACTTGCAACAAGACGGACTTCCACGCGGTGGGAAGGGCGATGGTGGAGGACGGCGGCGGGGATGGAGATCCGAGGTCGGAGGAGGGGAATTCATTGATAAGTTCAGTTACTATCTCAACCATAAAAGGTGCCAATAAAAAATAATTGAATTAAATATTAAATTACTTTTACTTTTATCCAATCTATTTCTTTTCTTTTACCTTATTTTGCAAATTATTTATCCACAAACTTTTTAGATTAATATTTATTGAATTAGTTATCCATATAATATTTAGCTGCTTGCAATTTCTCATATTAGTTACATCTGGTTAGATCGGCTAAAATTTCTATAATGCTACATTACAAATCCCTTTAAATGAGTATATTTTTCATGAGCCTATAAAAGACCTCGTCTTCAATAAAATTGTAAAAAAAATATTCAGTTAAGTTGTTCAACATAATGCTTTATAAGAAAAAACATCTGTATGTAATTAATATTCATCCTATATAATAATTTTAATAATTATGTGATACAAATATTTTCTTATTTATCAATTAAACAACAACTGGTTCAATATATAAAAATAGTTAAATTTACATTGGCTTTATCTTAATATTTCCTTAAATTGAGAATAATTTGAGATCATCCATGCATACATACATGTGTGTATAACATTGGCAGAACCACGATTCCATGTTGTAGGGGGCACTGTACTATATACACACATCGATACTAAAACAACTTAAATTATCATAAATGTCTTTATATACGAGGTAAAAATGTGGTGTTAATCAAGGATGAAAACGGATATGGATATATCAGAATATCCGCTTATCATATTCGAAAAACTACCGGATACGGATATCCATATCGGATATTAATTGAATACGGATCGAATATGAATATGGGTTATAAAAATTTTCAGATACAGACACGGATATTCTAATGGCTTGAATATCCGGATCCGGATCTGAATATCCGAATACAATATTTAATATTATTATATATATTAGTTAATATAATATAAGCCACAACCATGTGTTATTATATTAGTATTATACATTATATAATACAATATATTAATAATAGGGGTTGGGGTGCATGCACCCAGGTGCATGTAATTTTAAATGCACCGAGATCTATATATTCCACGTTTTACTTTTTTGAAAAATAACACCATATATATTCATCTATATATCGCTCCATTATGCTATTCGAATTTCATCAGAAACAGAGACTCCTATGCCCTCCATCTAGAACATGTCGATTACAGCAATTCTAAGACCGTTAAAATTACATGTTCTAGATGGAAGGTATATGAGTCTTTGTTTCTGATGAAATTCGAATGACATATAGGAGGGATATAGGGATGAATATACACGGTGATATTTTCCAAAAAAAGTAAAAAAATGTGGAAGATATAGACCCTAGTGCATGTAAAATTAATGCACCTTGGTGCATACTCCTTTTTCCCTTAATAATATTCATATATTTATTTTTGTTTGGGGATGGACACAAACAAAACTTACAAAATCTTATCTCCTTTTTTGCTTCAGGTCAAGAATGCGGGTTACTTCGACACTCCATTTTGTTATGATACAACTTATAATTGTTATTTTTAAAAGGATTTAATGGGGCTACCCCTTGGGAGCAGCCAACATGGTTGCTGTCACAGGGTCAAAATCCCGTTATCGATTTCGACCGATCCTGTGCGGCGTTAGCTAACCCGTAGCTAACCAGCCTTCCCGAGTAGAACGGTCACGGACGCGCTCCAACTCTTCTCGTACTCCTGCTTGCTAGCGCACCGACGCTTTCCACACAAGCACGAGCACGAACTCCGGATCGCTCAAGAACACTCTCAAGAACACGCTCAAGAACGCTCAAGAACTCTACAAGCAATCACACGAGCACGGGCACAAAGCTCTTCTCTTTATTAGAAGGGAAACTCTCTCTCTGGAGTGGGTGTCTACAAATGAGCCACCACCTCTCCTTTTATACAAGACTCAAGGCAACCCAAGGGACACTCATTATTACATCTACAATAATGATACATAAAGACACAAGAGACCCTTCGTGTTCTTTGGCAACCCTTCGCGTTCCTCAGCAACTCTTCGTCTGCTCGTCTCTTCGACTCCCTTGTTGTCCTTTCGTCTTCCCGCACGGTCGACGCCCAGTCAACCGCCCAGTCACCAGCACGCATGCGCTCCAACGCCCTGCTGATGCAGCTTTGCCGTAATTCACCAAGTGCCACCAAACACTTGGTCTTGTGCCAAAGGGAACCCGCGGCCTCCAGACCCTCGTGCGGTAAACCCTTCCTTAGCATTCTCCATGCTAAGGGGAAGTCCTCCAGAACTTCGCTATCGTGGCCTCCAGATCACTGTCGTACGTGTAATACCGAGCATGCTCGACAATGCTCGTACTCAGCACCTGCAACGCTCCATGCCTCCTTGGATCGCCACGCATCAATACCGATACCGTGCGCCTTCGTGCGTACGCCTCTGTGACCGTACCGCATTGCTCCTCAATGCGTACTGCTTCACTACGTACCGCCCTTCTGCGCTCGCGTATGTATGACTACGTGCATCCACTGTCATGTCTTGCACTGCTGTCTGTACTCGCTGTGCTCGCACTGCTACAAGCACCACGACACTCTGCTACCGAGCCAGTGTCCTGTGTGACGCTTCTCCCTTGTAACGTACGGTGGAGCCTCCAGACTCCCGTGGATAACCTCCCAGATATCCCTACATTTTCGGACTCCTTCTGAAGTCCAACTTCATCGATCATTCTCGAGCATCCAGCTACCGTGTCTGCACGATCATTCTCGATCACGGAATTTGGGGGTGTGACAAGCCTCCCCCACCTGAAGAATCGGTTGTCCTCAACCGAGCATCTCCTCTTCAGCTGGCGTCCCGTCACGATCCTCCATCCGCTACACACCTCCTGATGCGGCTCAATCGGAAGGGTGGTGCCGCCGTGCACCGCCTCCCTTCCTGCACCTGGTCTTTTCACGAACCGCGTCCCTCCATGACTTGGTATTCAACGTGAAAAGTGGAGCTTCCTCGTCAGCTCCCATTTTCGATGTATCCCTCCTGGATACAGCAGCTCCATCGCTGGTTTGTGGCAGCTCCAGCTCCACACGTGGAGTACTCACCTCCACGCTCGCTCGTTGACGATCCTGATCGTTCCCTGTGGACGTACCCTTATCCTGGGAAATGAGCACCTCCTGCGCTCCGAGCATCTTCGGTATCTTGCCTCCTGCAAGATCATTGGTGATGTGGTTCGTCACCACCCCACGCCCATGGACATATATCTTCTTGCCCATGCTGCATCGCCCTCCAGAGCTCTGCCTTGTCTTCTCGTGCACGGATGTTCTCCTATCCGCGGCTTTGGTTGTGTGCCTCCTGCACACAAGTTGGTGCTCAACATGCACCTGCGCACTCCTGTGCGTCCTCGATCGAGCCTTGGCACCTCCAACGCTCGCTGTTGTGGAGTTCCCTCCCTCCTCCGAATTCGAAGCTCCGACTCGAAGTGTCGTGAGGCGTACCTTGCGCATAGCGCCGATGGCTCCCAAGCGTACAACACGTTCTTCTTCCTCCTCCTCGTCCCCACGAAGAGAGTTCAGCTTCTCCTTCTTTGGGCACTCCCGCGCCCTATGCAGTCCGTCGCATATGAAGCATCCCTTGCTCTTGGGTTGCTCCCTTCTCTTGGAGTACTCTCGTTCCTCCATTGGTGGATCATGGGCAACGCCTTTGCCCTTGTCCTTCGACCGCGCCCTCGGCTTGCTGGTGAACTCCTTCTCTTCAGCATTGTGACTTGGTTGGGTCGCTCCATAATCGACCAACGCATCTGCCACCACGATCGCTGAATTAAGGTCCTTCACGCCCTGCCTCCGCAGTTCGGCTTGCGCCCAGCTTTGCAACCCGATCGTGAAGTTGAAGAGCTTGTCCTCCTCGGACATCCCCTTGATGTCCAGCAACAAGGACGTGAACTGCTTCACGTATTCACGAACAGTGCCTATCTGCTTCAGGCGTCGAAGAGGCTCCCGTGCAATCCACGCAGTGTTCTTCAGAAGGAACTGCGCCTTCAGTTCCGCGACTAGATCATCCCATCTGGATATCTTCGGTCTTGCCTCGTCTGCTGCACGACTCCTCCACCATAGCTTGGCGTCGCTCGACATATACATCGATGCCAAACCAACCTTCTCGGCTTCCGTAGTCTTGGTCGCCTCGAAGTAAACTTCCATATCCCATAGGAAGTTCTCCAAATCCTTGGCACTCCGCGTACCTGTAAAGGATTTGGGCTCGGGTACCTTGCGTCTCTGCACCTCCATGGAGCCCCCGCTATTCACCAACGCCTTCTTGATGAGGGAGATCTCACTCCGAAGATCCTCCATCATCGTGCTGAACGCCTTCAGTTTGTCCTCCAAGGACTGGATCTGCTCCGCTGAGCGTTGGGTCTCGTCCCCAACATCCGATCCTTCTGAAGAACGATCCTCCAAGGCGGCGATGCGATGGGCATGAGTCCCAATAGTGGACTCCACTTCTGCCATTGCCTGCTCCAGTGTTGCTACACGCTCGGTAACACCCACCATCTTCGCTCCGCTGATTGAAGATGTACTTGTACCGACAAGTATCCTCCTGTTCCCGCGATCGACTGCTCCAACAGTCGCTCGTAGCTTTGCCCGCTTATCTTGGCACCGACCAAGATCTGTGATCTGCTCCTTGGCACCGACCAAGCTCTGATACCAATTGTCACAGGGTCAAAATCCTGTTATCGATTTCGACCGATCCTGTGCGGCGTTAGCTAACCCGTAGCTAACCAGCCTTCCCGAGTAGAACGGTCACGGACGCGCTTCAACTCTTCTCGTACTCCTGCTTGTTAGCGCACCGACGCTTTCCACACAAGCACGAGCACGAACTCCGGATCGCTCAAGAACACTCTCAAGAACACGCTCAAGAACGCTCAAGAACTCTACAAGCAATCACACGAGCACGGGCACAAAGCTCTTCTTTTTATTAGAAGGGGAACTCTCTCTCTGGAGTGGGTGTCTACAAATGAGCCACCACCTCTCCTTTTATACAAGACTCAAGGCAACCCAAGGGACACTCATTATTACATCTACAATAATGATACATAAAGACACAAGAGACCCTTCGAGTTCTTTGGCAACCCTTCGCGTTCCTCAGCAACTCTTCGTCTGCTCGTCTCTTCGACTCCCTTGTTGTCCTTTCGTCTTCCCGCACGGTCGACGCCCAGTCAACCGCCCAGTCACCAGCACGCATGCGCTCCAACGCCCTGCTGATGCAGCTTTGCCGTAATTCACCAAGTACCACCAAACACTTGGTCTTGTGCCAAAGGGAACCCGCGGCCTCCAGACCCTCGTGCGGTAAACCCTTCCTTAGCATTCTCCATGCTAAGGGGAAGTCATCCAGAACTTCGCTATCGTGGCCTCTAGACCACTGTCGTACGCGTAATACCGAGCATGCTCGACAATGCTCGTACTCAGCACCTGCAACGCTCCATGCCTCCTTGGATCGCCACGCATCAATACCGATACCGTGCGCCTTCGTGCGTACGCCTCTGTGACCGTACCGCATTGCTCCTCAATGCGTACTGCTTCACTACGTACCGCCCTTCTGCGCTCGCGTATGTATGACTACGTGCATCCACTGTCATGTCTTGCACTGCTGTCTGTACTCGCTGTGCTCGCACTGCTACAAGCACCACGACACTCTGCTACCGAGCCAGTGTCCTGTGTGACGCTTCTCCCTTGTAACGTACGGTGGAGCCTCCAGACTCCCGTGGATAACCTCCCAGATATCCCTACATTTTCGGACTCCTCCTGAAGTCCAGCTTCATCGATCATTCTCGAGCATCCAGCTACCGTGTCTGCACGATCATTCTCGATCACGGAATTTGGGGGTGTGACAGTTGCCCTACCCCATATTTTGGTGTTTTTTTATTTTTTTTGAAAAATATCACCATGTATATGCATCCATATATCCCCCCTATATGCTATTCAAATTTCGTCAGAAACAGAGACTCCTAAGACCTCCATCGAGATCGTGTCGATTTAAAAAATCACGTTACCATTAAAAATGATTGTTTGGATTGAGGTCGTAGGAGTCTCTGTTTCTGACGAAATTCGAATGGCATATAGGAGGGATATATGGATGAATACATGGCGATATCTTTAAAAAAACACCGAAAATGCCGCGGGTGCAGACATGTTGGCTGCCCCAAGGGGGCAACCCCATTAACCTCTTTTTAAAATCATTATGAACTTTGGTAAAAATTCAATTCATATTCGTATGTGGTATTTATTCGATTCGGATTCGGATTCCATGTTTATTGGATCCATAAGTGGATTTCACTCTTTATTCGATTGGTATTCGGATTCCATGTTGATTGGATCCATATGTGGATTTCACTCTTTATTCGATTTGTGTTGGGATTCACTCTTTATTCGATCCGTATTCGGATTCGATAAATATTTGATTCGAATATATATACGTATTTTTAAGGATATGGTTTCCTTAATGCATATCCTAATCATATCTGTATCCGTATTCGATAGAGATGAAGCTAATATGGATATAGAAATAGACATATCCAATCTGTATCCAATCCGTTTTTATCCCTAGTTTCAATTGATTTATTAATTATACAATAAATTATTTATAAATGCGTATGTGTGTCTCTTCTAATAATTTCCCAATCCTTTACATCATTTTTCCATATCTATGTGATTCTAACATAAAAATAGTTGTAAAAATTATCATTTCTTAAAGAAAAAACAACATATGTACAAACAACTTGTATCTGACTTTTGAGACACATTTCGCATATAGATTGAAGAATGAACCATTTGCAATTAATTTAAAGAAAATTATCTCCCATCTTGGGAAAATATTAAAAGTATCACGTAATCTTACCTCGGATACACCGACATAATGATTCTACGTACAATAATACTCCTTTTGTTACGTTTGAAAAACATAGCCTTTAGCTAGCAATCGGTGAGTGAATAATTACGGCTCTTCCAATATATATATATATAGGGCATATCCAGAGGGCACTGTGCCGATTTGGGTCGTGGTGAGCACCAAACGTGGGCTCGCCACGTGTATGTGTCGGTTCTATTTGGAAGGGGACGGTTTTTGGTAATAACAATGTGCATGCATTATTAACATAATAAGAATTCGAATTAAATCATTTCCTTAAAAATAGGCGGTCGGTTTTAGTAAGCTAAAAAATACGCATTTAAATTATTGTCGGCATATATTCTATTTATGGAATGATCATTCCACGTTTGGATTAGAAAAGATAAATTACTAATTATAATTATTGATTACGTCAATTACTAATGTCCATACAATAATTACCTATTACAAATATACATATTACTGAACACATTATGATTGTTACTGAATTTATAGCTATTTTACATCTGTAACATTACATTGTACAGAGATCAGTAATTTATTCATATTACTCAAGTAATACATATTCAGTTCTCAAGTAACTATTGTTGTGGGATCAGTAATTAAGTATGTGAATTACTAATGTCCATACAATAAGTACTGATTACAAATGTCCATTTTACTGAAGTCATTTTGATTGTTACTAATGTTATAGTTACTTAATACTTTGAGTCTTACTGAAGCACTTCTTATTTACTTATATAACATTTTTAATTACTTATAATGTATCGAGTATTACTGATAGCAATACATAAGTTACTGGTTACATGATTTTTTATACTTATTCCAACTTACTTATTCCATTACCTTCTTTTACCTACAATTTATTATATGTTACTGATGCTTCTATATATCTTACTTGTTTTATTCTTTGTTTTGAATTACTATCGAATCACACATTCTTTACTTATGTAGCATATTTAATTACTTGTAATACGTAAAGTGTTACCGAAAGTCACACATAAATTACTTAATTATAGTTATATGGTGAACATCCAAATGTCAACTGTCTTCTAGTTCATTTAGATGATGTTGTTTTGCTCTCGCTCCTCGGCATAACAACAGCTTCTTCAAGACACCAAATTGTGCATTGTTCTGCAAGAAACAATAAGTTAATTTATATCCGTGAATAGTAAGAATTGTATAAAGAAAAGTAATTCAGCAATATACTCACTTCAGTAAGAATCATTGAATGACAAGTAACTTGTAATGAATTGTTAGTAACATTTATTATATGACAAGTAACTTGTAATGATTGTTAGTAACTCAGCAATATACTCGCTTCAGTAAGAATCATTCAATGACAAGTAACTTGTAATGAAATGTTAGTAACGTTTGTTATATGATAAGTAACTTGTAATGAATTGTTAGTAACTCAGCATTATAGTCAGTATATCTTCAAAGTAACACATTAAAAGTAACAATTTTGTTAGTAGTAGTAACATAAAATATCTTATAAATAAATTAAGAAGATATATCAGTAACTCAGTATATATTCAAAGTAAAACATTAAAAGTAATAATTGTGTTATCATTAGTAACATAAAATATCTGAGAATACTTGCTTCAGTACTATTTTATATCCGAGAATAGTAAGAATTGTAAAAAGAATGGTAACTCAGCAATATACTCGCTTCAGTAAGAATTATTCAATGATAAGTAACTTTTAATGAATTGTTAGTAACGTTTGTTATATGACAAGTAACTTGTAATGTGTTGTATTTATAAACTTACTGATTGTTTTAATATAGTTACTGACAGCCAGTAATGAAGTTACAATGTTACTAGAGTTACTTGTTATTATTATAAAGTTACTTCTACATGCTAAAAAGTTACTGATGGATAGTGTAAATATTACTTGTTATATATGTAAGTTAATAAAATACTAGTAATGGTTTACAATGTTACCAAAGTGTATATTAATTGTTACTGGTCATTATACGATAGTTACTAGTACAAGTTATATGGAATTTCTTACTAACATATATATAAAACTTACTGATACATGTAATAAAGTTACTCAAAGCCAACAATAAAGTTACAAATTTACTGTAACTTTTTATTATATGAAATCAAAATAACTTCGATAAAAAATCAATTAGGAATACAAATCGTGTATCAAAATGAATAAAAATCGATATTATGAATAAAACTTTCTCATATTCCAATCATACTTCTCGAATAAAACATCGCTTACGATAAAAAATATGCAGTATTCATAAAAAAATTAATGTATTCATCATCTCATCGTATTGATCCCAAAATAAACATTGCTAAAAATCAAAAAATCATTAAAACAACGAAATTATGATAGAAATAAGCGATTAAATTATGAAATCGAATCACATACCTCCCATCTTGCGTTGGAACGAAACAAATGCCATGCGTTGGAATGAGACGATAGATTTTACCAATCAAATGCACACGCCTTCCTCTTTTCACAAATGCAATGCTATTTTTAGCAATGTTCTAATTTCCGATTTTGTTTTATTTCCATACAAAATCGGTTCCTATTTTTTGGGATTAATCGGTTCCTATTTTTTTGCGATGGACGGCTAGGATTGGGTGCTCATCCGAACTCAAATGGGCCCTGTGCTCTCTGGATAAATTCCCTATATATATATATATATATATATATATATATATATTAAAGGGCGTCAAGCCCATTAATTTTCTGCCCTTAATTCCTTTTTTACCCTTCCGACCGCCCGTCCCCTACTGTCATTCCATTTCTACCCTCGACTTTCCAAAGGAATTACACAAATTCCCCCCATCCTTCGCCCTTTCCCTCCGAACCACCCCCATCCCTCGCCCTTTCCCTCCGTCGACGCCACCCCGTCTCTGTCGTAATCCTCTGGCTCCCCTCCTTCGTCGTCCCCCTCTGCCTCCTGATTCTCCGGCAATGCCATAGGCGCATCACTCCCGCTCACAGATGTTGCTCCGATCGCCTCCCCTCGGCTCCCCTCCTCCTCTGTCCAGAGATACCGAGGGTTTAAAAGCTCACCCCACACCATACCCGGTCCTTCGAAAATCCAGAATCTGCAGAAGAAAAGGAAGAAGAACAAGAGAGATATCGGGCATCGTGGGGCACATAATTAGGAATTTCATAGTGTTGTTGCTACTGTTTCCGAAGGTCGCAAGCTATAAATCTGCACGTATTTGTTTATGTGGAAATGAAAATGGTCAGAATGAGTAATATTACTTTACAATAAGGTATGGCCTAGCACAACCACGGTTGCATTTGCATTATAAAACATGCAAACAACTAAGCTACTAATTACTGCAATCACTTAAATATGTTGTTATGAATAATCCTACACGATAAAAAAAGAGCAGCACACTACATGAAATTTCCACCATGTACAGGTTACCATGTGCAGGGTATGAGGAAAGGCCGAATTGCACAAATGGATGCAAAGAATATATGCCCATTGTGGTCAGCGCACATACAGTTACATAAGAAGTTATAAATAGAAGAAAATAGGCATCGAAGGTTACAAGAAATAAGTCCGAATCAAGCTGCGTGAAATGCCTTCAAGAAGTCATCCATCATAATTTTTTGTCCAGTTAACACATACCAATCGGTGAAAGTATATGGTTCATAATGGCAATCTGTTGTTGCAAAAGTTCCCCTCAGAACTTCAATCATGGACTTGCTAGGGCAAAAGATTGGTTTTGATTGAAGTCCTACCGGTAATTGCGAACTTTTATAATAAATAGATTTTCTTTGTACTGTTATGCGTTATCCCCCGTCTTCTGTGAACTCTCAATCTAACAACCTGTGTTTGAAGAACTGCTCCAGAGTGATGAAACATCAACTGCTAAGAGTTTGTGCATATGATGATTAGAAAATTCGAAGAGGCTAACAGTTTTTCGTGCTTCTGTGATGTTAATAAATAACCATAACTCCCACATGGTATATGTTTTACTTTGGCAATAATTTTGCCTTTTATAACACTAAATAGAAAGAGTACTTCAAAGTACAAAAAACCATTACACAAACTATAGCCTGGTAGTTATACAGCGGGAGGATAACCACGATCAATGATGGTATCGGCATTGAATAGCTCGGGATGATTTCTTCGTAGTTCCATCATGACAGCACTCTAATAAGAGCCGCACCACAGTTCCCTGACCAGGAACTATGAATTCCTGTGGAGAAACGTATCATAAGTGATGTGAAATGAAATCAGATTGATGCAGAAAGGACTTTCTAAGCAATGCATATACGAGACATCTACTGGTGCATGGAAAGGAAAAAACCTAGGAATGTTGCAATATGTGGGACCATATAATTTGACACATTGGCACATGATCCAACTGGATGTTATTCTCTCTCGGAATAGCATTGTAGCAGCTTGGATGTTTCATTTAGAAGGTAAAGGAAGTTCATCCAGTGCATGATACTATCCAAATTTTTATTAAAACTTACAAAAGTACACGTGACCCCTTATAGCAACCTTTCAAACCTGCAATACACAGACATTGCCCTTGCTCTGTGCACTATTTTGTCAGCATAATATATCCCCTCTGAAAAAGTAAACCCAACATGACCAAATATCCCCCCATGGAACGGATACTCGATTCTCTGCCCTGAAATCCTGCTTCAGTTTTTTCACTACAATTTCATTTTCCAATTGTCAACGGGAGGCTACCTTTCGAGTGTACTTCATCATGCTTTCCAATGCCTCGTGGCTCTTGCCCATGAATGTAGTGAAGATCCTGTTGAACAGCCTTAGCAGGTGTTAGGGGCATGATCTTATATTTCAATGGCATTCGACAAGCTCTCCCTCTCTATACTATAATAATTACAAAGATCAGGTCTCAACAAAAGCACCTTCGCATGCTCTTTACACTCAATATATAACCACTCACTACGGAAGATCACCTCACTGCTCCCAAGCCAAAGAGCAACTATAAGATACACATATATAGTTGGTGTGACATGAGATTGTTGTTTTTATTAATAAATGGACACAGTAAGCTTCACATATACGAGAAGCATATCCGGTACA